>JAANQP010000466.1:0-78420 GCA_011320165.1 Fusarium protoensiforme | reverse complement strand
GGTTGCACTTGGAGGTCGTCGGCACCGGCGCCGACGCCTCCAAGTGCAACCTGTGGCTGTGCAAGGGCTTCCAGCAGGAGGACAACGCCGACAACGTCCAGACCTACTCCCTGGGCCAGGAGATCGACTTTGACGTCAACATCGCCGCCCCCCACACCGGCTACGCCAACGTCAGCGTCGTCAAGACGAGCTCCAACACCATCATCGGCGAGCCCCTGATCGAGTTCTCCAACTACGCCTCCAACGCTGGTCTCGACGCCAACAACACTGCCTTCAGCGTCACCCTCCCCGCCAGCCTCGGCGGTGACTGCACCACTGCTGGTGACTGCGTCCTCCAGTGGTTCTGGGACGCTCCCGATATCGACCAGACCTACGAGTCCTGCGTCGACTTTGTCGTCGGCTCTGGTTCTGGCTCTGGCAACAGCGGCTCCTCCCCCTCTGCCCCTGCTGCTTCCACCCCCGCTGCTACTCAGGCCCCTGCCGCCACCACCGCCGTCCAGGCCGTGACCGCTTCCTCCGAGGCCCCCGCTGCTACTGCCGCTCCCGACACCGGTGCCGAGGAGCCTGTTGATGACGATGAGGAGTGCCCTGCTGATGATGAGGACGAGGAGCCCATCGACGATGAGGAGCCTATTGATGATGATGAGGAGTGCCCCGCCGACGACGAGGAGCCCATCGATGATGAGGAGCCCGTTGACGACGAGGAGTGCCCTGCTGACGAGGAGTACGATGAGGAGTACTAAGCTTTGCTCAGCATCGTGACATCTTGGTCGATTGGAGAAGTGTCTGCTTGTAGGTAGACTTGGAGAGGAGAGAGAGTTTCTGTTGTAGATATTTCTTCTAGGTAGCCTCCTGTGGGGGTCAACAATTGTGATATATTTGAGGAACATTTTCGTGCATTGTCAGTGAAGTCGTGAATGTTTTGTTACTTTAGAGTGTTCTCAGTGATCCATTTTGAATGGATCTGTGAGGTTGGAAGCCATTAATAAAACATCACTTATTAACGTTGAAAAGGAAGGATAAGAGCCGCTGTACCTAACTATTGGTGCGGCGCCTGCTTTTGGTGCAGTGGAATATCCGACAATAACTCAGCTTGATGCCTCCAACCGTCGTCTTGGCAGTCTCTGTTCTCTCTTTCGTGTAGATGAGTTAGTTGGTGGAGGTGTGTAGCCAGAAACTCAAGTAGATTGTAAATACAATCCTCATCTATGATGAAACATTTGAGTTGATAGAGAGCATCTCTGTAAACATACCCAAGATCTCAATATGCAGTTGAAGTGATCGTCATGATTAAGAAGCCCGCGGCACGGACCCGGGCTATCGGACCTCCGGCATCCGAAGCTCTCGGCAATCGGCGGGGCCGGAGGTAAAGATTGTCAGGGGATTCTGAATCAAGGTCCCTTGTAAGGAGGGACTCACACTCTTACATATCACGGGATCCTTGTATGTGTGAGAAGAGAACTCAGGGGCATTGCCAGTTGTTGATGAGGTTCATCTTTTGTTTGCGAACCAACATTGATCATGTTTCCAACCCTTCTAGTATTTTGCTATTGACTGGTAGTCAAATATCTGGATATAAAAGTAGAATCAATTGTGGATCAACGTTTAAAGGCGGCGTCTCTTCGCAGGAGCTTATGCTTAGCCGCGTAATCCTAGACGGGCCTCACCCGCATCCCGAAGGCGGTTGTATCCTCTCCTCCCACATACCCGTTGGCTCTGTGCGTTGAATGGATTAAAGAGCAGTCGCTTCGGAAGTCGGTCGTGCCAGGACACGCGTTTCATAGTGGTCAGTGGACCCTTGATCGCCGCCTTCAAAGGCTCAGAGGACAGGCCTTGGGCCGCTGGGATGGGGAACCCTCGGGTGTTTCTTTTGGACATGCGTCTGTCGTCTGATGGCCAGGTTCCACTGGAGAGATGTCTCGGCGTTTGATCATGGGAGGGATGATGTTGAACATCGGGGAGAGGATGAATCCGTGACGTCCGAGATGGGTATTTCGACGCTTATGAGTACACTGTCGAGTATATTCCAGCTTGAACAAGATGGATCATCTCATAGTGAGCCCCTAATATACTTGTCCCTCCATCGCAGTCGATCGCCATTGACTGTAGCTCCGGGCGGTCGCCCGAACCCATGTCCGGGGCTTGCGTCAACCTCGAGGTGGACGGGACCAAACCCGGCTTGGTATGACGCTGCTTTTACGTCTTCCAAGGCATTTATCTATTGAATTACTGTGGAAATAGGTGATGAATTAAAGCGGCGTGCCAATGGAATCGATACATGCAACTTCACGGGCCCTCGAGTGCTCCTCCTCCTACATCCACCCTCCACGCGTTCCAGGAGGGAGGAGAACCAGGATGTTTTCGAGTGTGACTGTTTATGTATATATCAATCTAGACGCCCCTCATTTTTTCTGATTCAAATGTATATCAACTAAAGTCACCTTCTTTTCCCCTTGTCCGTTCTTTTTCTTCCCTTGGGTGCGGCTTCACGCTGCGTGACCATCACCATCACCATCGATCGTTCCTTTCTCTTTTTCATCTTTCAAGTTTGCTTTGCTTGCTCGTTACCCGTCACCTCCGACATCGCACTTGTGAGGCCTTGGACACTTCTTACACCCGCTTTCTTTGCGTATCCTAGAATCTGTCTGCTCACGTCTCACGGCCTATTATTCGATCCGACTCCTACTACTTGATACCTAGAATTTATTCCGACCTGTTCACCCTGGGTTTCTTCTAATATTTCTTTCTTGGTATATGCTAAAACGACATAATGGCATCCTTCTGCAGACGCACTCTGGCTTCTGTTCTTGCCTTGGCTGGGCCGTCGCTGGCTGACTTGGTCCTTTACAACCAGGCCAACGAGTTTACGACACTCGCAGAGGCGTCTAATGGCTTCGCTTACCAGACGTTCCGCTCCTCCGATATCGTCGCTCCTATCCTCAACATCAATTCACTCAGTCGTCATGGCCTCGATGAAGCCCCGTACATCTTTCTCGGGACGGTTTACGGCCAGATGAGGGCGGGTCCCATGATTCTCGATGCTAGGGACTTTAGTCTGGTATACGCTGACCAGCATTACGATAACTCGTACTGCTCGAATGTTCAAATGTTCAATGGTAGCCGACACTTGGTCTTCTGGGAGGGCGTCCACAACCGAGGTCATGCAAACGGATATGGTCTCGTCTATGATGAGAACTACAACCTCGTCTTCAACGTCACTGCGCAGGGTCTAGGTGGATCTCTCGCCGACATGCACGAGGTTCAGCTAACGTCCAACGGCACCGTCATCTTTTCCGCCTACTGGACCATCCCCTACGACTGCACCATCATGGGGGGACAGGCCGACGCCATGCTCATGGACAGCGGCTTCCAGGAGGTTGACCCCGTCACCAACAAGATTCTGTTCCAGTGGGCTGCGTCTCAGTATTTCAGCCTTGAGGACACGCATGCGCGTTATACAGAAGGATTCGGCGTTAAGGAAGGCTCGGGATTCGACTTTTTCCACATCAACTCGGTCGAGAAGACGGAGGACGGCAACTATCTCATCTCTAGCCGTCACACTTCGACCATTGCCCTCATCGACGGCACAAATGGGCATCCCATCTGGATTCTTGGAGGTCGTCGCAACCAGTTCAGGGACTTGAGCGGTGGAAGGGCCACCAACTTTGGCTGGCAGCACGATGCCAGATTCTACAAGAACCAGAGTCACATCACCATGTTTGACAATCACGGAGAGCATACCGGTTACTGTGACGGGCCTTGCAGATCCCGCGGTTTGCACCTGGCCATCAACACCACCGACATGACGGTTCGTGTGGTGCATGAGTACTATCACCCATCGGGCATCGACTCTGGGGCCATGGGAGGCATGCAGACGCTCGAGAGCGGCAACGTGATTGTTGGATGGGGATATACACCAAGCTTTGTCGAATACGCACCCAACGGCACCGTCGTCATGAGCGTCCAGCGAGGCAAGCTAGGCGAGGGATTCCAAGCCGACATGTTTGCGTACCGCGCCCACAAGGGCAACTGGACGGGCCGTCCGCCGTGGCTCCCCAGCGCTGCCGTCGACGCCCCTCATAGGACGACGGAGAATGCCACGGTCTACCTGTCGTGGAACGGTGCCACGGACATTGCCTCGTGGGCCGTGGTAAGTCATTCTTGTCTGGCCCTTTGCCGAGTGTTTCACTGTGCTGACTTGAACTAGCTTGCATCGCCCTACGCAAACAGACTTAGTGGTTTTGAGAACCTCGTTGCTCTGGCTAACAGGACGGGCTTCGAGACGGAGATCTTCCTAGGGAACCGGTCCAGCCATCGGTACATGGGCGCAGCGGCACTTGACAAGAACGGGGCCATCATGGGCTCGACGTTTGTGATTGACATGCAGAATGGACAGCCTGTGCTTATGCCTAGCAGCATCGCGAGTGTCTGGCCCGAGGCCGAGCCCATGATCAGCAACAAGTTTGGCATCCTCGTCATTGTGGGATGCGTCGTGAGCATGGGCTTGTTCCTTGGACGGTTCTTCTCGCGGAGACTGCACTGGACGACAAACTACGAGACGACAAAGTATGAGCGGATTGAATCTGAAGAGAGACGTATCGAGTGAACTGGACGATTCGAGATGCGGCGTTGATACCCTTTGGTGGATGGATGGCTGGCGTTTGTTCTTTTTTTCATGTTTTCGTTACAAAACAAGTTTATGTGCTGTCATCTTGTTACTCTGGTGTGATGCTGTCAATCGTGACTTGTTGGTTTTGCCCGAGGGCAGCGTGGTCGGCAGTTATATGGTGATTCATATGCTACACATACTACATTGTAGATGCTGTGCTTGTCGAGATACGGAGGGTGTAGGTTGAGATGGTCATGTCGTACGACGTAGGTGAAGAGGCTTGATTGGGTGAGCCTGTTGATGATCTATTAGCTTATCTGCGACAAAGGATATCTAGATGAAATGAGAAGGGGCAATTGAAGCCATCGCGGGGCGGCTTCTTTAGGCAATTAGAAGAAACGCCCTCCAGCATGGATCTACCCGTCCTCTTACCCTCTTTCTCCGCTTGCTCCGAGCGAGATGGAACTCTCCGCCGACGTTTCAAGGCTCGCATATCTCAAAGGTAAATGCGGCCAAGAAACGGTGTCTCAGTCTAGTTCAAAGCTTCCCCACACACTCGAGACATCTCAGCCCTACGTCGAGGAGGCTCCCTATCCACGGCAATCAGAGCATAAGAAACCATCAGCAGCAGAATTACGACGACCAACAGTTTCTGCACGTTCGACCTGCTGATTCATCAATGAATGAACAATGCAACGCTTTCTGTCATTTTTTCTTGGCAGGGATTCTGCTGCGGGGATATGATATGCCGTCCAGCAAGCCACGAACACGGCTGCGGCGTCGCCTGACATCAACTGCGCTTCTCCTCCTTTATTGACCTTGACTCGAACACTAAATCTTGGCCCGTCATGTCTCGAAACAACTCGCCTAGAACTTCTCCCAAGTCGCCGTCCGGCCCGGACTCCCCGTCGAGGATCGAGGCCGATCCGCATGTCGAGTTTGACGATGCTGACTCTGCAGTCGAGGGGAGCTTGGCGTCATCTACGACTTCGATCTCGAGCAGCATCCTCAACTATCGCAAGCTTCACGGGAGGACGTATGAGAATATCCAGACGACCGAGTACTGGGCGCCCAACGACGAGCAGCAGAATCAGGGTCTGGACATGATCCACAATGGCCTGCTCATGACCCTCGACGACAAGTTGTTCTTTGCGCCTATCGGTGATCATCCGGGAAGGGTTCTTGATGTTGGGACCGGGACTGGGATCTGGGCCATCGACTTTGGGGATCAGTTTCCAGAGACAGAGGTCATCGGCACTGACCTGAGTCCTATCCAGCCGACGTGGGTTCCCCCCAACGTCGAGTTTGTCATTGAGGATTGTCTGCTCGACTGGACGTGGCCTCTGGAGCACTTTGACTTTGTGCACGTCCGCGCTCTGTACGGGAGCATCCCCGACTGGCAGGTCCTCTACAGGAAGGCGTTTGACCACCTCAAGCCCGGAGGATGGATCCAGGACCTGGAGATGGACGTCAAGATCGAGTCGGATCACGTCGAGTTTCCCGAGGATCACATCTTCAACCGATGGGCGGAGCTCTTTTATGAGGGCGGCGAAAAGATGGGCCGCTCCTTCGCCGTCGCCCAAGGTCACATCATGAGAGACAACCTCGCCGCAGCAGGCTTCGTCGACATTGCCGAGAAGAAGGTCAAATGCCCCATCCACGAATGGCCCAAAGATCCAAAGCTCCAGCAGGCTGGGCTCCTGTTACAGCTTGCGCTTGACGAGAGCGTCGAGGGGTTTGGGCTGTTCATGTTGACGCAGGTGCTGGGATGGCAGAGGGATGAGGTCTTGGTGCTTGTTGCCAAGTTTAGGGCTGAGATGAGGAAGAAGAGTAACTTTGGGTGGTGTCAGTTGTGAGTATCGCCAAGGGAAGTTGAGGTGGTAGTGCTGACTTTTATAGGACGATTGTCTGGGGACGGAAGCCTCTTGAGGGGGAGACGGGTTGAGACATGGGACATGGGTTTGATGAACAGTTGAGCGTGTATATGTTGCTTTGGTGTTTAGTTGGGGTTTGGCGAGTGGGATTTCCTTTGGTGGTGCTCCAAGACCTTGTTAGGGGCTGGCATCTTGGCTTGTTGATACATCTTGTGCGTCTCTTGTCAAGAGGAGTTCTTCTTCCGCCCTTCCGGCTTGGTACTTGCATCTTGATCGCCTATGGGGTGCCAGATCACGTAGCCTATTACGTACGTAGTTACTCACAATCTTGACAAGCATCAACCTGTAATTGCCGTCGAGAATGCCCTTTTTCAGCCTCAAGTTGGTACTCAGAAACTGCCTCTCCCAACCACCCACCAAGGCTGAATGACTCAAGTCCATTTCCTTTCCCTCTTGGCGCGCCCAAGTTACATCTTGGTGCCAAGCAGACCTCGCCGATTTATTGTCCAATGATGACCTCAAACAGCTCAGCCTGATCGAACCAACACCCACTGTTAATCACTCTCCACTACGCCAGTCTGCAAGCCATGTTCTTGTCTTCTTTCAGCTGCGAGATTGTAGTGACGGCGTCCCAACACTTTTGGACTTGTGGCCCTTGTTGGAATGAGTCTGGGCGTAGTACAGCTGACGGGCTTCCAACTCTAAACCGCCCTCCTTCTGAAAGAGTTTACCTTGGCTTATTTCAACTCGTTATAAACCTGCATCAAGTCATCCATGTTGATCCACGAGACCACCATTGTCAAGATCCTCCACCAATACGACAACACCAAACTCACAAGACATGGCCAACCCAAACACCGCCTCCCTGCTACACGATCCCGAAGAACTTGGTCCTTCAGAAAACCACGCCGACACCTATACTTCAGGGTACCATGACCCGAATCATCAACACGAAGAGTGTCGGTATCCCAGATGGCCAAAGGGGTTCATCGACTGGAAACACTCCAGAACGGCCATACAAATCGGGACTTGGGTCATATGGACTCTATTGGTGTTCACAGCTGCATCGTTATGCACCGCCGTTTATCTCATGGCACGCGGATTGACTATGGACGGAGCGACGTATCTTCCTGATAGCCTCGAGTTTCAGCTTTATAAGAACACGGCGTTTTTGAACTGTTCGGTTCGTGTCCAAAATGTCGATTGCAAGGCTCTCAAGAGATTGCTGAGAGCTACGAGACCCCGGAATGTCCTAGAAACTCGGGCCTATGAGATAAGTCGACCTGAGAGGACTTATAGCTGGTGCGATGCCATGGAGTGCTTCGAGGACTACATGGTCATCCCTTCACAGCCACACCCATCTGCGCATCTCCCGAACAACTTTTCTGTCTGGGTCTCTTTCAACATGGCTATGCTGAGTTTGCTCTGGTCTCTCGGGGGATACCTACGGGCTGCACAGAGGAGCCAGGGCGGAGACAGAGCACTTGGCGGGTGCCCTGGGCTTGCCTCTCTTGGGCTTCTCGACTGGTGCTTCATCCTGTTTGACTTTTTTGGGGCCTTTCTCTGGTGGTGGATCTCCTTTTTCTGGTCTGTTGCTGATCCTACGAAATGGAGTTCTATGGCGTTTGCCGCGTGGACTGTCACCTGGCGTCACGTCTTTGATCTTCAATTTCATCCTTTCTCTTGCGTTTTGGCGAGGTGTCCGAGGTGGTCAGGGCTTATCATGAAGGTGTGTCAAGGGTTGGTTGTTGCTCAGTGGTGCGCAACCGTCTACTCCATGGTCATCTGGATGGACTGGGGACCCGGCTATCTTTCCCCTCCTGGATACAAATGCCTTCAAGACAAGATCGCCGAAGCCCCTGGCACGTCACCATGCAATTCAACCAGGCTCTGTTCCGAAGACCGGATGTTCAGGAGCTACTACCCAGGTCTCGACTACAGCACCTCGATCGGCCCCATCCTCTTCAAGTACCACATTATCGTATGGACCATCCTCATATTAATGCTCATCGACCGCCGCCCTCTCTTTACCAAAAAGTCCCAACGCAAAAAAGCGAAGCTGACTTACTGGTACACGCTTATCATCTGTATGGCCCTTGCCGCTGGGTACGCCGTCTATTTTGGCGTGGATGTAGCGATCGACTTTTTCGCGCGGAGGGATGTCGATGATCAGTATGGGCCTGTGGCTTTTAGTGAGGAGTGTCATGCTGTTCACATTGCGTTGAGCCCTTGGAGGCACTATTTTGATGTTGATACGAATTGGAGGGCTTTGTGGATTGCGAAGGCTTGGTTGGATGCTTGAGCTGGTGCTGAAGGACTAAACACTAAGGCATATCAAAGGGCACATGTTCTCAGGGTTGATCAAGATAACCAAGATAGCATCATTCAATTCTTTTTGGCTATGTTTCTGCCTTTTAACTAGCCCCTCTTGCGATACGTTTGCGCACCCGACGACCTTTTACACATCGAGATAACTCCCCATCAGTTACAGCAAGCGTATGCCTCTTGACACTACCTGGGCCCTCCCTCAATGGATCTTTCTGGCTGAAAGTCGACGTCCATAGTAACCCCAAATTTGATCATCAAAAACATAGTCCAGCCTGAAACACCAGCGACCACGCTTCTAACAATAGAAGGGTCTCGCATTCCAACGACAGCGCAAGGCTGAAAGACAATCTCCTTGCCCCTTGAAAACAACTGACTCGTCACCTCTTGGCATGCGAGATCTGTCTAATCGTCGCAACTTGTGGAAAAACACGTGGGTGATCAGGAGCCTAGATATTGTGTGGTTGGTGGAATGGTGGAGATTGGTGTTTGCATCCCTCGCTTGATCACATACCCATCGATGTTGGATACCTTGGAATAGCAACGTCTCTGGGTGTGACGAGGTGCGTGCCGGGTACTGGGCAAGCGAGTGGCTTTGCCCTTGCAGAGGAAACTTGATGAGGTGAGACCCTTGGTGAGTGCAGTCATCGATCTCACCAGATAACCTGGTAAGATGCAAGATGAGCGATGTGATATGACTCATAAACACCAGTAGAAAAGCATTCGTACAAGCTGTTGAACTCTTTTTATTGCAGCATAGTGACAGGCACCCGGTATAAGGCGCTCAAGAAGTTGACAAGCTCACACCTGAATCCCAAAGTCTGCAACAAATACTTCATCTCCCCTTTCCACCATCCTCCATGTCGATCATACACCTGTGTCACTCAGAAAGAGATCGACATGTCCTTCAGCAACGCCTTGATGATGACCACATACAACATTCAAGTTCACCCAATCCACTCTGCATTTCCACATCGGCGTCAGCGGCTACGCGCTCAAGGAGCCGTTGCCGGTGCAGCAGATACTGGACCTATTCTCTGGTGGATATGTTGGTCGTGATCTGATCGTCGACTGGATTTTGGCAAGAGGAGGATCAGCGTTGACGAGTATGACCTTGGTTTCCCCTGGATATCGACTCCTGAGCGTGTCTGCGGCTGGAAGATGAGTATAAGTATCTCATCTTTCACCGACTGACAACTGCCTGTTCTCCTCATTATCGCAACATTAACCACCATAAACCATCATTTCCAACACACTCTTTTCACACACTCTTTTTAACTGACCTTCACAATGAAGTACACACTCCTTACCGCTGCTGCCCTGGCCACCGTCGCCATCGCCGCTCCTGCCCCTGAAAAGGCCCTTGCTCTGGGAGACCTTGGACTCGGTGGTGGTGGTGGTGACAACAAGGCCACTATCACGGGCAACCTTCTCAACCTCAAGATTGACCTCCGACCCATCCTCGACCTCCGGACCGGCAACGGCAACAATGTTGAGGTTCCCACGCGTAGCAAGGCCAAGGCCAAGCGTTCGCATGTCCAGGGTGCCCAGCTTATCAAGACCTTGAAGGACCTTCTGGGAAAGATCCGGGGTCATGGCAATGAAGTTGGTGAGTGAGTCATCCCCATGATGCAATTTTGCTTTCTGACCCTTTCCAGACAATATTCTGCTCAGAATCAGGACCGGCGGAATCTCCAGGGGCGACGGCACCAAGCAGTGTCTTGACGTCCTCCAGGTCATCTCGTCCCTGCTTGATGGAACCCTCGGCAGCCTCACCGGCTTCCCCAGCATTGGCAACAACGACTACGACCAAGATGAACTTCTTGGCCTCCTTGGAGGTCTCACAAAGACCCTCTCCAACACTGTCAGCAATGTCGCCCGTACCCTGGGATCGGGGGGAGGCCAAGTCGGATCTGGCTCACTGACCCCCGTCACCACGGGTCTCTCCAAGCTCCTCGAATGCGTCCTCGATATTGACCCTAGCCTTGGCACTGGTGTCCAGGGAATCCTCAACTCGATCCTTGGCGGAGTTGGTACTGGCACCGGCACCGGCACTGGTACTGGAACAGGTACCGGTACTGGCAACGGGGCTGGACTCCTCGGTGGTCTCGTTGGAGGCGTCCTGAGTCCTGTGAAGGGTCTTCTGCGCTCTCTAAACCTTAATGTTGGTGTCAATGTCGGAGGTCAGGGCTCAGTCGGTGGCAACACCGGTAGCGAGACCGACGGTGATTCAGACGATTCTTCTGACGACGAGGATGGCGAGGGCAACGGTTCCTCTGGCTCTGGTAATGGATCTCCTGTTTACAATGTCCCTACTTAAATTACCAGAGGACAGCCTGGGACGGTAGGCCCGTAGAGCCACCATACACGACACGCATCTTTTTCTTGGCTTTCAACGCGATAGAGAACGTTGAGGGAATCTTGGCAACAAAGCCTCATTAGGGCACATATTGGGGAGGAAGCAAAGACACTCGGTCGTTGGTCAACTGATTCAGTTAAATATGCATGCAGCATGGTTGGAGGCAGAATGAGAAGAGGCCCATGGCCAAAATGTACAGACACTACAGCAGATAGGTCTTATTTGTCAACCAATTCTTGAAATGTCTCGCCAAGTCGCGTGGAATGTGACGGTGCATGGCTGACTCACACTGACTGAGACCTGTACCCAACTGAAAGAGCTGCTTGCGTGTATTAAGTCTTGGGTGCACCTATGAAGCATTATATGTGACAAGACACCAGGGTATCAAACCAACACGCCGTATGAAAACAAAACCCATCATCCAACGGTGCCCAAGTGCTGGCGCTAAAAGAGGCACACGCAATGGCCGTCAGATCCAACCTCAAACGCCTTCCTCCGTAGTGACGCCCAATCGTGAATATCAGCTAGAATCAGGAGTCCCAGCTCCTCGAAGAATCAGTGTTGGAGATGATGGAACTGTCCAGGCCGATGCGCTTCTAAGCATCGTCGATCTGGGTGCCGTCCTCATCATACTCCATCACCTCCTCCAGCGCCGACAGACTCTCGTTGTCGTGTCCGGCCTGGCGTCGAGCAGTCAGCGCTGCGATGCGCCTGTTGTCCGGCCGAAGGATACTCCACATCTCTGCCGTGACGGCCACGGCGCTCACGTCGGATCCTCCACGAGACATCATGGCCTTCATCCAAGCATACTGCTGACCTGAGAGTCGCCAGATCATGTTGTACGCGAACTTGTAGCCAAGCTTGAACATTGTCGATGCCTTGAGGAGCTCCCACTTGCTCAGAGCAGGGTCTCCATTCCAGGAGTCAAGGAGAGGCTTGACTTGTCTGGAAGTCATCAACTCGGCCGGCGGCTGGAATGAAGACCACTTTTGGTGGAGTTCCTTGACCTTGGCCCCAAACTCGTTGTTCTGAGTGTCAGCCTTACTGCCAGCCATTGTCACCTTCCATTCCTTTGTCATTTCTGAGACCTTGGCGTGCAGGATCTCCATCAGCCTCTTGATGATCCTGGAGCCTTCTTTCTGCCCCTCAAACTCATCATTGAGACGAGACAAGTCCTTATCCCAGGGGTAAACATCGTGACTGTGGAGGGCGTCGTAGAACTTGGTCAGCGCTGCTCTCACTGTGTTCTCGGCGACATCAAACTTGAGATAGTCGAGAATGTGACTGGAGCCATCTCTGTTGGTATACCTCGAGCTTCTATCGTTGTGGTACTCGGGGTCTTTGCTTTGCATCTTCATGTCGCGTTTGAGCCGCTCATAGTCCTCACGCGTGAAAAGGAGACCCTGTTTAGCTTGGTCGACAAGAAGACTAACCAGCGTGCTGAGTGCCACGGCACGTTCACTGTTGACGCCTCCCTCGAAATAACAGAGCTTCTCCTTGAACACGGTGCAGATGCCCAAGTAGGACGGCTGCATGCTGAAAGAGATGGCCGAGTGTAGGAAGTCGGCACATGCACTATCCACATCGATGCTTGTGCTCAGGATCGACTCGAAGCTTGGGTTGGACTTTCGAAGGTATCCCTGCTTGACAAGGTCGGGTTCAACAGGCTTGGCCGCATTGCTAAAGTTGTTGACGATTTGGGGGTCCCAGCAAACCCAAGCTTTGTCACCGTCGTAGTCTCCGCCAGAGAGAAGATCAGCAAGTGGCGATTTGCCCTTGGAAGAAAAGACAATCACGTCCTTTAAACGCTTGAGGTTGGGTCTGAATACCGCCCTGACCTTTTGGATGTCGCTGACGAAATGGGCCGGGGCTCGAGCGACCAAGATGTCGATGCCATCCAGCAGTGTGTCTGACTCGCCGTCGGCTTGAAACTTGGAAGAGAATGCAAGTTGAACCTCCCCTTCTTCCAGTGTCCCAGTAAAGTCAGCCACCATGTACGCATAGGTTGATCGCGGGATTTTGATGTTCATCTTTGCTTTGAGCTGATCTGCCTGCCGCTTCTGCATGCTCCAGACGAGGTCCCTCAGATAGCGACACTTGGTCGCCTCGAAGCCTGCATCCAGCATGTACGAAATGATGTCCTCGTCTCGTTCTGGTAGGCCGCCCAAGAATGGGATATGACCAACACTGGAGCGATCGAATCCACGGTGCGTCCAGCCGCGAAGATTGGTCGGATGGGACATGGCAGCCATCTGACCACCGATCTCTTCATCAAGGCCATTGACCAAGTGGTTCGCAATAGCGTCCCGCATCAGATGGGATCGGGGAGCCTGGGCTTCCAGGACGGGGATGAATTGCTGGTTTAGAGCTGCCGGCCTCAGCTCTCGGGACCATTCGCGCACTTCGAATGTCCGATGGTGAACGTCTAGGTAGTCGCACTCCCATTTCCTCTGAGACGGGTACGTCTCTATCCAATCGTTATCGTCAAGACCGTCATCCTCAACATCGACAATCCACATCCCCTTGGCGCTGCCGATACGGGCTTGGAACGCACAAGGAGCCTCTAGAAGACCAAGGTGAGTCGCCACCTTGCGCGCAAGGCTTCGGGACATTCGGCCTATACCATCACCCATGTCTTGCTGGGCTTTTTTGTCTGCTTCGCTCATGTATTTATGAAAGCCCAGCATGGTGTCTTGATGGCGAAACTGATTCGGCTCAAGGACAATGGTCGGGACCGTCTTGCTGAGGTCTAACCAAAGGATCAGCCAACTTCACTGGCATCTATTCTGAATACTCACTGAGGGCAAGTCGAGAGAACAACTTGGGGACGGGCTGTCGACAGTTGCGCTCAACGCCAATGGCCCAGTTCAAGAGGTCACAGCGACGCATCTTTGTGCGGTTTCCAGGGCTTGTGGCCTCTTCCTGTGGTGGATACTGATGATCAGGGAGACGGAAAATGATACCGTCAGTTGCGAAAAAGTAGACACGCTCCTGCATGATGGTCATGCTCTTGTGAGGAGGCCGGGGGTCCTTGACCGTCCTCTTTGCGTCACGAGTGAAGAACGGCACCCACGAACGACCTGCAAAATAATGAGAACTGTCAGTCAGCCATCTTATGACCTTGTTTGAGCCCCCCTCATCCTGCCTGATAACGTCCGGCGCATCTCTAGAAGTAGGGTTCGGCATCACAATCTCCATGAAACGGTCCGCGCCGAATCGACGAGCCAGTCGATGGCCAAGTTCAAGCCGAGGCGGCTGAAGCTTGAGTCGGTACAGTGGGCCAGAATCCTCAGTGTTGTAAGCCAGCTCTGCAAGCAAGGCGACCGTCTTGTCTTGGGCTGCAAAAGCCCCCAAGGCTGCGTCCCAGGCAGCGCGATCACAAGCGGGAGGCAATCCTTGGCCCACAAAGAGTCGATGCGAAAGCAAGATCTGGCCGCGGAATTTGCTCTGATCATGCCAGGTATCATTGGGCTTGTAGTCAACGTCCCATTGAGACAAGTCCACCTGGCAGTGAAGTGCGGCCCGTGTGAGCTCCCACAAGATGATCAAGGGAGCATGGTTCAATCCAGAAATTGGAAACTTGGCTACATTATAATCAGCAAGTGGTCGCAAGCCCTCTTCAAGTGGACTACTCACGCCATATGTTTCGTAGCCGCTCAGTCAGGGCACACGATGGCGGTTCTCTCGCAAACACTGGAGTTCCAAGAACCGGCGTGTCCAGCTCAGCCATTTCTGAGAGACTAGAGTAAGCTGTGGCAGGACTGCTCGATCGAATAGGGGCCTCAAATCTGATATCGAGTTGCTGAGGCCGGATGACAGGCCGAGGCTTTTCCACAGGTGGGAGTACCACGGGTGGGAGCACAGGCTCATCGGGCTCAATTGGCGCTTGATAGTCATATTTATTCACCGAAAAGGGGATAGGAGGCTCGCAATCAACACGTCTTTTGACGGGCTCAGCAGGGGGTTGATATTCGAACTGTCTTAGGCTGCGAGAAAACGAAGTCTGGGGATCCTTGAATGAACGGTTGGTCATGACAGTTGTTTGAGTGCTAGCCGCATAGTCATCATTGGTAGCAGAAAAGACAGTTGGAGCGAGTGAAACCTTGCTGGAGTTGAAAGAACGGTTCCCAAAAGACAAAGCCTGAGAATTGGAAAAGCTGGTGGTGGCACTTTGGACGCCATTGGAGTGTGTGCTAGAGCGTGTGGCAGAGCGTGTGGTAGCAGTAGCAGTAACTGTAACTGTAGCTGTACCTGCGTCTTGAGCTGCGGGCCGTCCCGCGAATGAGCGACTCGAAGTGCTGGATCGAACTGGGATGTCATCGACACTGTTGCAGGGCGAATCCGCGCCAGGGCCATCTGTGGAGTTTCTGTATCGCTTTGCACTGGGATCTGGAAACTCATCCGAATTACGCTTCGAGTATCTTGCTCGCGGTTGGTTCACAAGGTTGTCGTCTTTCAGCAACCGCAAGAGAAACTCCTGGAGCTCGGCCCGCTCCTCGGGGCTCAAGCGGGAACGATGTGGGCCATTGGATGCTCTTGGGGTAGTGTCAGGGTCGGCGCGGGGCTTTTCGATCCAATGCCTCAGGTGCTCGTCGGCCTGCTCGCGAAACCGGCCAAAGCATCTCGAGAGTCGGTTGGGATCTTGGAACTTGAGGTAGTGTGCCCGACGGTAGATGGCATCTGCGCGATCCTGCTCCTTTGTGCGACGCTGCATCCGGCGCTTACTGGGCGACAGAGTCGGGTCGGGAAGCTCGAGGTCGAGCTGGAAATCAAAGCTGAGCGACCGGATTGTGCGATTGAGTTCCTCTTGCGCCTGAGACCTCCGGGACGCCGGAAGAGCGGTCGACATGACAGACCATGCGTAGTAAGCTAAAAGTCAAAATGAATGCGATCCAAAGCAGCCACGGCGTGGCGCTCCAACGATTGTAGGTGAGGTCGTTGCGAAGGTTTCGGTCAAGGCGCCAGATATCTCCTGGCGCTAGACCTGCTCAGCCCTGCGGCACAGGAGTCGCAGCCTCGAGGAACTGGCTCAGAGCAGCAAACAGCTTGAAAGTCACAAAAAGAAAGGTGATTGGACAAAAAGATGGTAGCGGACCCAGATGCGAGAGAGATTGGCGAAGAGTGTGGTAGAGATGGGATGGACAGTGAATGGGTTGCCCCCGCGCAGAGAACGGGAGCAAGGGGATAAACCACGTGAGAAATATCGAGACATGACGTGAAAAGCAGTGGCATTGATCAACGTAAGTGCTGGGCTCTTGTCGCAGGATTTGCACTTTGCTGCACCTTGTCGCCATGAGGCCAGCCAGCCAGCCATGGATGTTGTTGTCTCTTGTCTCAGCCCTCAATTCGCCTGGCTCAGCCCACGGACAGACCACAGACACGCGTGTAAACCTGAGGCATCATGTTATCTTTCCCAAAGAGTAGCTATAAAATATCAATCAAATATTAAAAGAACAGTCTAGAGTATTACCTTTTATGATGATATTTCTTTTTTTTTTTTGTTCCAGTATCTTGACACAGATTATTCTCATAATACCATCAGTGTTTGACGAGTCAGAGCTAAGCTTTCTACCTTTTGTATCTCATTTCCTGACCCGCGTGCCAGTGCCTTGGGTAGCTGCAGCTGAGCTGGGCTGCGGCCCGGAAACGGCCTCTATTTATCCGGAACCGCAGATCGGACACCGTCCTCTTCCTCGTACTGGACTGTCCGTCTGTACTGTACTGTAACTGCATCCCTCCCGCTCACCCGCCCCAACCAACCAAACAGATTGCCAAGGCTCCTCCTGGAAAACGCCGCCGCTCTTATTTGAATTGAAAGCCGAACCGGCCCCGCCATCACCGCCGCATCTTCCCCTCTTCGCCCGCATCGCGCATGGAGACGCTCGGAATTCGGCATTCGTGAAGCCTCATCTGGTATCAAAACATTGCTTCGTTAGGATCATCGCGACGTCTGTTTGGCTCCGTGGCTCGATTCTGAGCCGCCCACCCGCTTAAATCATGGCTGAGAACCCTAGCCCAGAGGAGCGGGTGCCCATTGATGAGTTGACCCCAGAGGAGGCGAGTCGCATCATCCATTCTCACCGCAAGGTTCGCTATGGTGAGTCGAGTCTCTCCATCAAGGCGCGATGCGATGCGATGCGAATAGCTTCGCGCCGCCCGGCCCGTCTCATCCGCTGACCGACCTTCCAGGTACCGCATGTTGGCCCTGCCGCCAGCGCAAGGTGAAGTGCGACAACAAGCAGCCCTGTGAAAACTGCGTCAAGAGAGAACATCCTCGGTTATGCTCCTATAAGCCCAACCGCTCATCCACGGCCAAGCACTCAGTGTCGGCCGCGCCTTCAGAGGCCAGTCTGAGCAACCGCAAGAGGACGCACTCCTTTTCTGACTCTCGACCCGACGAGAGCGTGCGCAAGGTTGAACGCCAGGACAGCTGGCCACGGACCATCGGTGGGCGTCCGCAAATTCTGAATAACCTCGGGTCAGGCCACCAGCTAACAGAAACACCACAGCGAGCCTTGATGAGCCGGAGCCTGCGGGCGACCGCTATCTGGGCCAGAACAGCATTCCCGCCCTGCTGCGCGAGCAGTCTTCGCCCATCAACAAGGGCGAGAGCGTCGACATCCGCCAGGACATGCGGTCCATCCTGGGCCTGGACACGTCGGCGCCGTTCCCGCTGATGTCGGCCCATCACCTTCAGCGGATGACGCAGGACATTTCAAATGAACTGCCATCTGATCGCGAGGTCATGAAGTGAGTTTGCGACCGCAATGGCGATGGCCGCGGGCAGCCCGGACCACATCGCTGACAAGCTTCTCCAGGCTATTCCGTGCGTACAAGGAAATACCGCAACCGTTCTGGGGATTCGTCATGGACATTGACGACCTCGAGTCAAAGCTCATGGTTTACCTTGAAGATCGCTCTCGGAGCGCGACTAACGGCGTCAAGTCGACCAGGCCAGTCCAAGCATCATGGCTGGCCATACTATTTGCGGTCTTGGCCGTCGGCTCACAGTACCATGAATCTCCTTATCATATTCGAACCAGAGACTCTCAGCGATACATCCAGATTTCTTTCCATTTTCTCCGGCTGGGCAACTTCCTTCTCCGGTAGCGACAGCTTCTCGTCCTGACTCGAGTTAGCCATACTGACTTGATCTAGACCTTCGTTCGATTCGATCCAAGCACTTCTTCTTACCAGCTTTGTACTGCTCAACGATATGAAGGCCGAGGCGTCGTGGGCGCTGATGGGTTTGACCTGTCGTCTTGCTCAGTCTCTAGGTCTGCATCGAACAACGCCCAGCGACAGCCGTGACAGTACGCCCCCGAACACGCAATCGAAAGAAATGGTCCGACGAAGGTTATGGTGGAGCTGCGTTTGGCACGATACTCTAACGTCGCTCTCCTTTGACAGGTGAGCTCGACCAGACTGATGTGATGGATCTCCCTAATCCCTTGTTAGATGTCCGATGACCAACTTCCCCTGCTGTCCCATCCCTGTCATGTCACCCACGCCGAACGGCAACTACTCATACCTCGAGACCATGTATCACCTCATGGAAATCATCTCGCGCCATCTAAACCCCGATGTAATGATGAGCTCGACGTACACGCAAATCGTCGACAACTGCGAGGCCGTCGAGAGCCTCCGAAGTCGCACCTCGCCACAACTCCAGTTCAAGGAGAGCTGCAAGACGGCCCTTGATCGATTACAACACTACGCCATTCGCCTCCATACTTCCTTTGTCATCTCGGTGGCGTGCCGTCCGGCGCTACGGAGGGACTGCGAGTTCGAGCAAGAGCAGAGGAAGAGCCTCGCCGAGCGCTGCAAGGACAACCTAACCGAAACCGTCCGCATGTTCCTGGCCATGCACCAATTATCAGCTATCCCGACGAGGAGCTGGGCCTTTACGTACCACGGCCTATCATCAGCGCTCCTGCTCGGGATACTCTGCGAGACAAAGACCGACCCCGAGGTCCGGCAGTTGCAGGGCGACCTAATCGCAGCCCTGTCTGCCACGGCGGCCAAGGACGTCAGCTCACCCGAGCCTCACGTCATGACGACGGACAAGGACATTGAGCTCTCTGGGCCGCTCTACCGCGCCCTGACGGCGCTCAAAAACATTTACGACCATGGCTCCATCGTGCCCACCCACCTCAAGAAGGAGGGTGACGCCTCTACCACCGGCAGCGGCAGCCGGACGCCTCAGTTCCCCTTCGGACCCGGGGGTCCGCTCGCCGGATCCAGCAACCCGCTCTTCCGCAACGTCCCACAGAGCGCCGACCCGCGGGAGGATGCCGCCCTGGCCATGGCAGAGATGCAGAACGGAGGCGCTACGATCCAAGACTTTACTGGGTTAGTACCGAGTCGTTTCCTCTCTCCAAGTGTAAACTCTTCTAAAATCACACTCTACAAATCTAGCATCCCATATGGTCAGCAGGTGCAGGCTAATAACAACATTAATCTCGACAGCATGGCACCGATGAATGTCGATCCCACTCAGTACATGGCTCCCATGGATCTATACGAGTCCATCTGGGGTGGTAAGTTTCTCTCGTACTTTGCCCGCTGCAGCTTTGGCCCAGAAACTGACTCGCCATTGCCTTTTCAGAATCGCCGGACCCGTGGAATACGGGAATGGACTCGTTAAACTTTGACTTTCTGGCTCAGCCGCCACCTGGGCAGCCACAGCAGCAGTTCTACTTTTAGCGGGCGAAGCTGTGTAACACGACCGCATTTGGGAATTTGGGACCTGGTACCTTGCAGAGACGAATAGACGGATTTCTTTTAGTTGGGGATGGAGAGATTGTATACACAACAGGTATGGCGTGACGGCACGAACGGCTTCGGGAGGGCAACTTGCTTTGGAGCCAAGCGCATCTAGGGATTCAAAAATCATGGTAATATTCAAGTCATTGCTTTTCTTGGTCGGTGCTTTCTTTCCGATGTGAAGAGCCGGGCTTGCGTAGCCTGGATCTCCTCTACCTTTGGGGGGGAAGAAGCGCCGGTCCGTCACTTGAACGGCTCCCACGGCACAGCTTTGGTTCAAAACCTTGCAATCGTCAGCGCTCTCTTTGATCTTCCCGACGCCCTGAAGGCGTTCAGATCGCGCTGGGCAGTCTAGGGCCGGAGGTTACACACCCGTCAACTCAAGTGTCTCGGGGTGCCAAACCGTCTCGGCCGTGAGACAAGCCACGGGCGACAAATCAGTGCTCATCATCCGATTGCGGTTTGTATCGTGAGTCCCGTGGGGGGAATCTGAATTGTCTCGGCCGCTGAAGATCTCGGAGATTTTACTCATTCAGACCTCATGGTTTCAACGGCTGGAAGAAATGTCCCCAAGACTGAAGTAAGTTTGTTCTTGTTTTTCTTGTCTACTTCTTCCGTCGAGAGGTGGTGGCGACTATCTTCTTCTTGAGATGCTTAGGCATCTTCTCCTTGCGCTTCTCGCGCTTGGCCTCCTTGACGGCCTGCTTGTGTGCCTTTGAGAGAAAACGGGGGTTAGTGGCGCCAAGGGGCGATGGATTAAGGGGGGGGGACAAACCTTCTTCTCGTCCTTGTCCTCGAAGCGTCGACCGCGGGGAGTGCCCTTTTCGAACCGGCTCTCATCGTTCGACTCGTCATCGTCGTCGAGGGATGCCCCCTCGCCGTCGGTGTCGGATGTGGAGCCTTCCTCGTCGGATTCTTCTGTCTTTTTGGGAGCGATGACCTGGTCTGCCAGGAGGTTGCTGTAGACTAGGTCATTGCCTTGGCCCTGGTTAACCTTTTGCGCATCCTTTTCGATGTCATAGACTTGTTCTAGTGTCTGAGGAATGTATTGGTTTCGGAACACTTCGTTGTCAACCTCGAGTTGAGCAGCGTGGTCGTCACTCGTGGCATCTGCCCGAGTCTCATACAACTTCTCAATGGCCTCTGACATAGCAGGCTCCTCAACGGCTCCCTCGGGTGCCGTGATAAAGTTGAAGATGGCGCGGTCGGCGAGCGTGTCAACGCCCTTGCGACGGAAGAAATCACCCACATTCTTGATATCCATGCGCAAGAACTCGAGCGACCGGGGATGATCGGGCTCGACACTCTGCGACACATCGATGATGTAAAGCTTCTCCTTGTGGTAAAGAATGTTGTACTCGCTCAAATCGGCATGGACAAGGCGACAGACTTGGTATATGCGGCGCATGATGCCCAGCAGCTGGACGTAAAGCTTATGCCACTGCTGATCCACATCGTCACCCGTCAGAATAGCGTCACGGAGGCGAGGGTAGGCCCAGCCCTTGTGGTCGCCAAGAAAGCCCATGACCAAGACGTGAAGCTTGAGGCTGATGGGCTCTGGGCAGGGAATACCAGCGTTGTAGATCCTGCGCAGGTTTCGGAATTCCTTCTCAGCCCAGAGCTTAACCATCTTGCGGTTGTTGCCCTTGTCGAAGCCACCCTTGAAACGGTGCTCGCCGGTGATGTAGCGCTCGCGGTCCTTGAAGCTAAGGATGGCCGTCTTGTAGACCTTGATGGCCCTCTGGGTGGTCTCGCCGGTGCGATCGTCGTGGAGGACGGCGCCGTAGACGTTGGCCTCCTTTCCTGTGCTGATGGCGCCGTGGACTTCGCTGACGAAGCCGCGGTTGATCATCTGGAGGAGGATCATGCGGGTGCGCTGATCCAGGACCTGCTCGCTGGTGGCGCGGTCTGCCTTGTCCTTGTCCTTGTCGGCATCCTGCTTGACCGAGTCGAGGCGGATCTTGGCGGCGTGCTTGGAGAGGGCGGAGACTTGATCGTCGACGCTGGCAAAGGTGTTTGCGGTGGGCTTTTGCTGATTTGAACGGGGGAGAACGGCGCCATCTTGGGCGTTGCGCTGGCGGTTGTAGGATTTTGTCAGGTCGCCGCCGTCAGCGGACCACTCCTTCTCGTCAAAGTCTTCATCGTCGTCAAAGATATCTTCGAGGTCATTGTCGTCTTCTTGACCCTCGGGGGCAGGGTTTTCTCTCTGGGTCTGCAGCTCGCGGGGGATCTCCTCGGTCTTCTCGTAACCCTGGTTAGCTGTGTAGGTGTATGGCGGCTGATGAGGAGCAGCCGGGGAGGCGGTGGCATCGCCTGCCGAAGGATCCATGGTGAAGGATTCGGTCGCTCGATGATGTCGAGAATGGCAATTTGCGAGTATCTCGTGAAGTTTAAGGGTTCGAGGCTAGAGAACAAGAGTTCAAGAGGCGTTGTGGAATTTTGTGGGCAACCTTGAGAGAAGTTGTCGCGGGGTTCAAAAACGTTATCTTATCGTCTTGTGGTAAATTGTGCGCGGAAGGAGCATTTTTAGGGACTTTTTAGTGGGGTTGATCCCGTCTGACTTGCTGTATTTGGTGACTCACAAGGGGCGAATTTCAAGATGGATGAGCCATAGATTATCATTTTGCATCATCGCCAGCCATTGCCACTACTGTATGACGATGTCTGATATGACAGCCCTTGGTGTTGACAACAGTCTTGGTGTTTACCACAGCCTTGCTATATGGTGAGCCTCATTGCGGATATGGCTTCAGCCTTGTCCTCCCGGGCCAGCTTCCCCAGAGCCAAGACATGATTCGGCTTTCAGCTCCACCACTGCTCGCATCGAAATGTCGAGTCAGTCAGTTCATTCCCTGGGAGCCTGGGCCATGTCAAGGTGACGCCACTATCGCCATGACATTTGGCCTGCATGCGTGGTAGTGTGGCTACGCAGGTACCCGAGCGGAAAGCAACGATGCTCCAGATCAAGTGATCTGCAAAGGGTCTTTTCCCACGGCCTTGGGGACCGTTCGACACACGTCGATCACTACCTCACCATGACTGACAGGGTATTGACGTGGCCTCCATGAGGGCGAGTTCCTGGCGATCGGGCCTCTGGACCAGCAACTCAAAACCACATCAGCTCCTCCAGGAGCAAATCAGATATCGGCGCCAGTGACCAAGGCCGGAGCTGCCTCCGTCCGCTAGCCATGCCTGGCGGGAGGTGCCTTGTCTCGGCCGCCGTGCAAAGGTATTTCTCGGGTCTAGTCCTAGTCCAAGTCGTTGGGAATGTGGACGGGCAGCCATACTTTACTGGATTCAAGAGCATTCCTCAGCTATCCCCTTGGACACGGGCCACATTCCTTGTTAAGCTCTCCGCGATGGCTTCACCTACACCAGGCTTGGCCAGAATGCCGTCAATCGGGATCCAGAAGTGTCTCGAAGGCGTCGTCACCCTTGATCCGGCCTCGTGGGCCTACCGCACTGCTGGGCTGGCCTCATGGTCGAATGTCTTGAAATATCAGGGTCCTGACGCCCCATCGTCTCACTCCAGTTCTCGCCGAGGACTACAGACATCAATCACCACCTTCGCAAGCCATCATGAAGTTCAGCTCGGTTGCTCTCCTGCTCCTTGCAGGTATCGTCAACGCCAACGCCGCCCCCCTGGAGGATGCCGACAGCGAAGAGGTCCCCCAGATCGAAGAAGACCTCGTTCCCCAGGATAATGGCACACACCTCGTGCCCCGGGCCCATGGAAAGAAGTTTTCCCTTGACCAGGTCACCAACAGTCACTACAAGCAACCTGATGGCACTGCGGCGATGATTCAGGTGTTCAACAAGTACAAGAAGCCACTGCCTAAGAAGCTGAAGCAGGCCGTGGCGGCCAAGAAGAAGACTACCAACGACAAGTTCAAGATGAAAGTTGGTGAGTAAAGATGACTAGCCTGTACCAACAATGTCTAACTCTCTCAGGAAACATGAAGGGTACAGCCTCAGCAACACCTCCCCAGTACTACGACTCCCAATATGTTGTCCCCGTCAGGATTGGCACACCACCTCAGACTACATATCTGAACTTTGATACTGGTTCCTCTGACTTGTAAGTCTTGAAGAAGATCTTTTCAGCACGACTCAACTAACCCCGTGCAGCTGGGTCTTCTCGACCGACACATACCTGCCTGACCAGGCCGGCCACATTCTTTACAAACCAGAAAAGTCCAAGACCAGTAGAAGGCTCTCTGGACAGACGTGGAGCATCGTGTACGGAGATGGCACTGGCGCCAACGGCATCGTCTACACCGACAGAGTCCAGGTCGGCAACACATTCGTCACCAAGCAAGCAGTGCAGTCAGCGACCGAGGTCTCGGAGGGCATCGCACGGGACAAGTTTTCTCATGGCATCGTGGGCCTCGCCTTTACCACGCTCAACACTGTCCGACCCACGGTTCAAAAGACGTACTTTGACAACGTCCAGAAGAGCCTGGCCATCCCCGTCTTCACAGCCAATCTGCAAAAGGGCAAGGCAGGCAACTACAACTTTGGCTACATCAACCAGGGCGAGTACTCGGGGACCATCAAGTTCAACACTGTTGACAAGGACAGCCCCTGGTGGCAGTTTACAGTTGAGGGCTTCCAGATTGGAACTGGCTATCCCTACCACAAGTACAAGTACTCGGCCATCGTCGACACCGGCACGACGCTCCTTCTGGTGCCCGACCTCATCGTCAAGGGCTACTACAGGAAGGTCAAGGGAGCCAAGCTCGACCCGAAGCAAGGCGTGTGGACGTTTCCCTGCACATCGAGGCTGCCCGACTACTACTTTGGCATGGGCAAGTACCGCGGCAAGGTTCCCGGACACTACATCAACTACGGACGTCTCACACAGGATACCTGCTACGGCGGCATCCAAAGTTCCGAAGGTATCGGATTTGCAATCCTGGGAGACATCCTCCTCAAGGCCCAGTTTGTAGTATTTGACCTCAAGACACGGTCAGTAGGGTTCGCCAACAAGAAGACGGTAGGAAAGTGAAGGGAGGGAAGGGAAGGGAAAGAAGGTCAAGGCACGCAAAAAATTGAATTCCATTTGTGGTTTGCATTGGGAAGCGATGGCGTCTTGTGGCAGCAGGCCGGTCCCTGCGTTAGCTTGAAAGTTTAATGACTTAGCCCATTATTATGGATGGAATGAATAAATTCAAGTCAAATAAATCAATGATTCAGTTTCCGCATCTGTACTCAATAACATTCAAGGCTTACAAATGGCTTGAAGTTGCAATCCTGCATGTCCGGGATATGAGCCGGGTATAGCACGACTGTGGGGATAAGCGATGACGCTTGGTAATTGACTCAACGTTGAATGCCATGTCCAACATGAGACTAAACGAATGACGTTACAAATCAGTATTCGCTTACAGCAGACGGAGCAACATGAGAATAACCTCATGCCCGGAGATTGGGGATAAGCAAGAGACAGAACCGAGCATAGCCAAGGCCAAGAGGTCTCTGGTACGGCCCTCGGGCCTGTTGAGCGCCACTCAGCGTGACATCAGCGGATCCCCAACGCATCAGATCGGCAGATCAAACCCCACAGACAGCGAGAGGAGGCGACTCTAGATCACAAAGCGGTAAAACGACGTAACGTAATGGGCGGGAGAATAAGCTATAGCCTATATACGAGCCATCGCCCCCTTCAGCCATGAGAATGACGGATCAACAAGACCACGAGACGCCCCTCAAACTCTCGGTCGCAAACCTGCAAGCCCTGGACCGCCTCAACGACCCTTCACTGTGCATCATGAACGTCAACATACTCGTCCTCGGCGCCGGCGAGCTGGGGCTCAGCGTCCTCGAGGCCCTGGCCGTGCACCCGCTCCGGCAGGAGAGGCGAGCCCGGATCTCGGTCCTTCTGAGGCAGGCCACGCTCGACTCGGCCGCCCCGGACAAGAAGAAGCTGATCCAGCACATCCGGGCCCTCGGCGCCGACTTTGAGGCCGCCGACGTGGTCAACGCCAGCGTGGCCGAGCTAGCCGCCGTCTTTTCCGGCTTCGACGTTGTCGTCTCGTGCAACGGCATGGGCCTGCCCGCCGGCACCCAGGTCAAGCTCCTCGAGGCCGTCGTCGAGGCCAAGGTGAAGCGCTACTTTCCGTGGCAGTTTGGAATGGACTACGACGTCATTGGCGAGGGGAGCTCGCAGGACCTGTTTGACGAGCAGCTCGAGGTGCGCCGGGGCCTGAGGGCGCAGAGCGAGGTGGACTGGGTGATTGTGTCGACGGGGCTGTTCATGAGCTTCCTGTTCCTCGAGGCCTTTGGGGTCGTCGACTTTGGGAGGAGGACGGTGCGAGCGCTAGGCAGCTGGGACAACACCATCACGGTGACTACGCCGCGGGACATTGGGCGCATAACGGCAGAGGTGGTGCTGGATCCCAGGGAGGCCCAGCGGCAGGTCGTCTACACGGCCGGCGACACCATCTCGTACGGGGCGCTGGCGGATCTGCTCGAGTCCCGGCTGGGGGTCAAGTTCCACCGGGAGCTGTGGGACAAGGAGGAGCTGAGGCGGCAGATGGAGGAGGACCCGAGCACCATGGTCAAGTACAGGGACACGTTTGCGCAGGGCCGCGGTGTTGCGTGGGACAAGAGCAAGACTGTGAATGCGGAGCGAGGGATCGAGATGACGGACGTGGAGGCGTACCTCAAGACGCTGGACGTGAGGCTCGGGGGAGAGGAAGAATGAATGAATGAGATGTGATGGGTCAGTTTGACAGGATGAAGGCTGAAAATGGAAATAGCATGGCCTAGGCGAATCGGGGGAATGAAACCTTGTTGAAGCATCCGGGCAGCGTAGCAGTTGGTGGAGTGTCTATTGTCCTATTGTTCTCACACCTACCTACCTACCCTACTGTCTCCAATATGCATCCTGCGGTCGCCTCGGGCGAGGTGATGTGATATGTTTCTTGCAGTATGCCTTGCAGCATTGTTTCTCTGCAAAATATGGGGAAAGAATACGACACATGCTGGCGTTTATGAGGCCCTGTCCGGTGTCCCGATTTGTTAGTATCCGCATCACCGAGAGGCCGAGAGTCTCCGGTTTTTGCTATCGGAATTTCCCAGATAGGGAACCAACTTTGACTTATCGGCGCCGTTATCTCATGAACGTGCTAGAGTAAAGGACAAGACGAGTATTTGACGGTACGGTTTTGACCTGATTCATGAATTGCATTTGTTATCTATGCTCATGTGCATGACTCCATCTGCCGAGGGAATTTGAGTGTGTTCAGTTTAATGCGACAAGGCGTCATAGGACTCTTGTCAAGAGGGACAATTCATGCGCAGCTGTTTCACAAATCTGGTTCCTCAGGTTACGACGTGTTGGAAATTTCTTTCAAGGGACTTTACATCTTCCGAGACTTTTGGTCTTTCAGAGCTGAGCTTTTGGTCACCCGGCGATGACTCTTCCAAGGCGAACCGAGACGAGAACCGGAGATGAGAAGGCTGGCTGCCTTGCGGGCATGTACCTCCCACAATAAAATGTATGTATATGTACTTGGCCAAAAATGACGACACCCTCTCTTTTGCTTATCGTCATGACGGCGCGTGAGCCCCAAAGTCAAACCCCCATGCTCACTGGCCAATCACGTCCAGAGACGCAAACAGTCACAAGGACGTTGCCTGGCACACACCCAACCAAAGAGGCACATCATGCGCCTTGTTGCTCTGTGCCTCGCCGCTGATAACGTATCGTTCCGGTTCCTGGGGTTTATCGCCTATCACCAAGCAGCGTGGACAGCCGTCTCACCAAGGCACTGTAAGCCGGGGGCTGCGCCACCCTTGTTACAGAGGACGCCCGGATCAAGGCACCGTGACTCAGAACAAAGGGCTGCCTTGGTCCAGGCTGAAGGGGGGTAGGGGGGGCTTGATTTTCCGGGGTACAGTCGCCTGTACGCCATCGGCAGCCCAGATGACTCTTTGTTCGGCATCCAATCGCCTAGGCCTCACACCAACACGCCCCCGGATGATATAATGCCAGCCCCCTTCTCGCTCAGAGTGTTCCAGATGCCTCGACCATATTCCTGCTCTGCTCTAGTACATAGATGTGCAAGAGCACGCAATATATTGCATCTTTCATCCCTGTTGCGCCATCGTTGACGCCCTTTCGCAAGCATACACATCATCTATATCCACCACCCCGAGTCCCACATACAACAAGTCCATCTATAACACCGATAACCTCGCCCATCATGGAGATCCTTCTCAACAGCGCTGGGGATCTTCCCTCTGCCATCTCGCAGTATAAACACTTCCCCATCATCCCTGATGCTTCGTCCAAGACTCGTGGTTATTCTTCCCGCAACCACTTTATCCGTGCCAACGCCAAGCGCCAGGCTCAGAGCACCAGTACCAGCACCGTATGCCGCGATACCGGCTTCCACTGCACGACAGCCACCTGCGGCACCGAGCACTGCCATCGCTGCGGTGAAGACCAGACGAATCGCGGTGCCCGCCGTCCTCAGCTAGAAAGAGTTCTGCGCAACGAGCTCTTGCTCACCGGTCCCGAGCAGCTCCGGTTAGACTACCGAGTCCGTCATCCCCGGAGTCGCGGCATCCCCCGGGGCCGCACCCAGACCGCATGCTGCTCCGATGAGGTCGAGGGCCGGGATCTTGCTCGCAGCAAGGTCCCTCTGCCCAGCGACCGATATCGCCTCGTGCGAAAGCCCACCCTCGAGCGCGAGGAGGCCTTCCGCGACGCTTCCACAGCAAAGGGCAACGTCCGTCTGCGACGTACCCAGCCTGTGAATGACGATGCCGAGATTGCCGAGCTGTACCGCATGGGTCTTCTCTACGATGAAGAGAAGCAGCAGTCCGAAGAGGCCTTTGACCTCAACAGTATCCAGCACGAGGAGCCCGTGTACACCATCCGTCCTGCAAAGCGGTCACGAAAGAATAAAAAGTCGCACAGCTTTAGCTTTAATGACCCCTTGCACCTGGACCTCTCCTTCACAGACCTCGGTGGCGACGACAGCATCGCCCAGTTCCTCTCGCCCACGCCCTCCGACGACGGCTCCATCCCTCTCGGAAACGGGCCCTCGACCCGCTCCTTTGCTCCCCTGCGTGTGATTTACGAGCTCGACGGTTCGCAGCCGTCGTTCGACGTCGACACCTCGCAGCCCCCGGACCTCGTGTCCGACCCCCTTTCAGATTATGATTGCTTCTCCGACAGCGACCTCGACGACCTCCCGTCAGAGCGGGAGGTCCGAGACAGTGCAGCCACCCCGTCCTCGGACGTCTGGGTCGTGCTAGGTGACGACTCGTAGCAGGTCCGCCTCAGAAACCCCCCGTGCCCCGTCCGGGATTCTGCAGCAGCGAAACGGTGGGAGAGCCTCACCGCGGACTGGTCCTCACAAAACCTAGCCTTCTCCAGATGTTTTGAGTAGAACGGGGGTTGATAGTGGTGGGATGAAATGGATTGTACAAGATACAGCTTCTGCTCGGCCTGCCTGGTGCTCGCGGCGAAAAGCTGCTTGAGCATCCCGGGTTTGACGGGAGCTGTGTTTTGGTCTACTTTTGTACATGAGTGGCGTCCATTTGACGAACCTGCTTTGCTTGCATAGTCTTGTAGATAGCGCTGTTGTTTTCATGTATAGATATTCCCGGACACGGGACTTTTTTTTCTTATTTGACCTGAGAGAATTAAACTATTTGGTCGAATTCTGACTTGCATTCGATGCTCTATGTGCTGTGACACGACATGTATCTGCTTAGGCCAAGAACTGACAATACTCAATGCGCATCATCCGTCCCTTTTAAGATGATTGAGAATGATACAGTTTTACTTGGTTCCTCCTGTGCTCACCGGATCTACCCTGTTACTAAATGGTGATGGGACCTAACGTGGAGGCTGGACAACTTACCAACCCTATACAAGGCGGAATTGCAGGTAGGACAAGATCTAACATTAGATTGATCAGCTTGTGAACTTTTTCACTGGCGTCTATTCGTCGGCCTGTTGGTTCTTTCATGCGCAAATGTTTGAGTGGTCAGCATCGGAAGGGCTGGAACTCACTGTGACAATATGGCTCCATTTCAATACTCCGTGGGGTCAAGTGTTTTTTCCCCCCTCTGGGTTTTCCATTTTCGACAAGGTTTTTATAATCGTGATATTAACAACCGGCCTAGGGTGACGATAGTCCTTATGAAGTTCAAACTTGATCTTGTTGCAACGTCATATCGCGGTATATCACCCAAGATGGAATTGCGTCGATCTCGGCCAGGTCATCAAGTCCATGATCAACAGTGCCGAGACGTGTCTGAAGCCATTCAAAGGCTGCATCAAGGTTAGTGATGACGGAGATTCACGGATAATGGTTGCTACAATACCCTGCAACTCCTTAATTTAGACGCTTAGCCGTGGGAATCGACGAATCATCCTTGGAATTGATTTCCTGCGGACTTGGTCTACTCCGTGTCCGATGGCGGAACAAAATCGCCGGCACCTTTTCCCAGCCGGGGCTGAGTGGGGCCGAAGACCGAAGTCTCCGACCGGAGCCTTTCAATTCTCTCCGGCATTTGTATAAAGAACTACATCGGCCCTCAAGCAGATGGGCATTAAAATACGATGATCACCAGTATCACTCGATTATAGAGACCACATCAACAAAACAATGGCGACCAAGCTTTATGACGTTCTCATCATTGGCGGTGGCCCCGCCGGCCTCTCCATGGCAACGGCTCTCGCACGACAAGTATACACGGCCGTTGTGCTCGACTCGGGAGTCTACCGGAATGCGCCCACGAAGCACATGCACAATGTTATCGGCTTCGATCATGCTGATCCTGCCGTCTTTAGAGCCAAGGCTCGGCAAGATCTGGAGAAGCGGTATAGCTCTATCGAGTTCAAGTCGGCGACCGTCGAGACGGTTAAGAAGCTTGACTCTGGCATCTTTGAAGCGGTCGATAGCAAAGGCGCTATTTACCAAGGCAAGAGGTTGGGTCTTGGCACGGGTGTCAAGGATGTATTTGAGGATCAGCCTGAAGGCTATGCGGATTGCTGGGGACGGGGCATGTAAGTGATTTTCGAGTCTTGGTGATGGACCAGAGCTGACAGCATTGAAGCTTCCACTGCCTCTACTGCCATGGCTTTGAAGAACGAGGCGCTGAATCTGTTGGCGTCTTTGCTGGAGGTATGATCAGTGCCCCGGAGATGGTCTCCCATGTCGCCCCCATGGCCAAACGCCTCGCCAAGTCCGTGACCGTCTACTCCAACGGCAACGAATCTATCCTAGAGGGTGTACGCGCCAAGCTACACAGCAGCAAGATCAACTACGACAACCGAACCATCAAGAGCTTCCAACTCGTCGACAACGGCCCCGCCGTCAAAATCACATTCCAAGACGGCTCCTCCAAAGTCGAGGGCTTCGTGGCCAGCCACCCCAACGTGGTCCAGACGGCGCCCTTTGCGGAGCAGCTCGGCCTCGAGATGCAGCCCTCGGGTGAGATCAAGGTGGAACCGCCCTTCTACGAGACCAGCGTCAGGGGGTGCTTCGCGGCTGGTGATGCCGCGACCATGATGAGGAGTGTGCTGCAGGCCATGGTCATGGGAGGGTTTGCTGGTACTGGGGCTGCGACGCAGTTGCAGTATGAGCTGGATGCAAAGGATGAGCTTTGAGAGACATGTTGGTGGTAATAGAGTTGTTTGTTGCTTAGAACGTCTTTGTTGGTAATGAAGCCTTGTTGAGCGTCGATCACTTCCTTCAACGACGAGCTGAACTATTTCCAAGCGAGATTAGGCCGCAACGGATCTGATCTCGTTTACTGCCTGTCTGATATCACGTAGCACACGATGACCATGACTAGATCTGATGTGGAGGTCCCTGGTTCGCCGGCGCCTCTGCCGCCTGATCCAGACAAATTTGTGACTTGGACCCTGTACAGAGTAAGCAGTTTGTCTCAGACCAACTTCGGCTGGCTGCAGAACGGCAAGGCAATAAGCAAAGAAACTTTCGCAACGGTGTGTGACTCTCTGTCTCAGCGGGTGTGCTCGGAATCACACCGTACCCGACGCAAGGGAGGTCAGAGACATTTGATGCTCGGGCACAACGGGCGGTGATATAAGAGGTGTCGTCCGTTCTCCCAAAGGTTTTTGCTGTGGCAGTTTCAAGATTGAGATGTCTCCCGACAATGACATCACGATATTTGGTTCAGGTGAGGCAAACTGAGAGGAGCTAAGGGGAGGCCGAGCCCATGGAGTTGTCGCTGGACAAGTGTCTAGACGGCTCTTTTCTCCTCATCGCGGAACTGACAGCGTGTGTTATCTCCATGCACGTCGTCTGAGCTAACATTGGTTCTACCTGCAGGATGGATCCTTGACCTCAAATCAGATGCATTCACTCGCGAGCGGCAAAGCCCCCCCTGCTTGGCTTGCAGCAAACACACACGGATCCAGCCGTGCCGGCATATCTCATCCCGAGTTAGACTCTGCAGCAAACGGACAGCAAGGGGTAAAACAGGTCCCATTGCATTTGCCCAGTTGTCATGGCGCGCACCTGAGGCCTTCTGACCGAGTGGAGATTTGATCCAATGCGACCTCCAAGTCTTAGTAGGAAACCTTTTTTTACTCATTAGGAAAATGCCCCTGGTCTGGAACTTCCAGGAAGAGGCATTGATGTGCTGGCCGTGCGGATGTCTCCTCTGCCGGGGGAAGATCGCAATCATCAACCCGCCTGCTAGGGTCATTTTTTCTTTTCTCCGGTTGGCTGCAGTAGATTTGTTTCGATCTTCCCAGAGGGACCTTGTTGGCGGATTTGATGGGGGTACAAAAGTTCGCCCGCTTTTCCCGTTTGTTTGCATTGAGAGAAAAGCTCGCGAGCTTTGCTACTTCTGGAGATGATGCCGTGTGATGTTGGTGTGCAAAGTTGTACCTCTATCATCTCCCCGACATCACTCGGACATGCTAGTTCCAAATGCCGAACGTAGCGTGGAGCTTTGATAATGCCCGAGAGCTTTCTTACTTCTTGTTGTCTCTATAGCCGATAATGAGGGGGGAACGCAACGCAACGCCTCGCCTCTTGTCTCCGACCTGAAGCATTAGCTCGAGTCTTTGCGGAGCCGAGACCTCCGGGAGCCAAGGGTGCTAATTTATCTGTTAGATCGAGACAAAGGTCCTTTCGAGAAGAGAATCGGGGATATAAGTCTCACCATCTTCCCCAGTGGCTTGACCGTTGAACATCATCGCCTTCTCCACGCCCGCCCAGTCCTTACCGATCTACAGCCCATCGAACGCCATAGCTGCTGCCCATCATGTTCAAGCCTCTCGCTTTCTTTTCCCTCTTTGCTGCTGCCGCCTCGGCGCGCAAGTGCACCGATATCACGGTTCCTGTGTCGTTGAAGGCTGAGAATGCCGTCTTTGACTTGGACAAGCCGTTGACCAAGGTGGATGTTACCGATTTTATTCTCAACCTGTCTCGGCAGGGAGATGACTTTGTCGAAGGGATCAACAAGGGAGTGAGTTTTTCTGTCTGAAATATTGTCAATAGTTGCTGACTACCGTAGACTACTGTCATTACCGGCAACTACAAGCTCGCTGCCACCTACTGTGAGCCCGATTCCGGTCCTGGAGATGAGATCCAGATCATGACCCACGGCATCGGATTCGATCGAAGCTACTGGGACATGTCCTACAACAAGTACAACTACAGTTATGTTGCCAAGGCGGTCGATGAGCACAAGTACTCGACCCTGACTTGGGACCGACTGGGTATTGGCGCTTCTTCCAAGGGCCATCCCATCGATGAGATCCAGGTCTTTCTCGAGATTTCTGCTCTCAAGGAGCTTACCCGAAAGGCCAGAAAGGGACTGCTTCCTGGTATCAAAGCCAAGTACTCCAAGGCTGTTCACATTGGCCACTCGTTTGGCTCTGTCATTTCCCTCGCTCTCGCCAACACGGCCCCTGAGCTCACCGACGCCATTGTCCTGACTGGCTTCGCCCAGACAGCCACTTACCTGTCCCTGTTTGCCGTCAGCAACAACTTCATCCCCGTCAAGGACTCGCCGAATGCCGACAAGTATCCCGCTGGTTACGTCGCCACGGCCTCGACCGTCAGCGTCCACATGAACTTTTTCGCCGAGGGCAACTTTGACCCTCAGATGCTCAAGCTGGCGTACAAGACTGCGCAGCCGACGACGCCTGGCGAGCTACTCACTCTTGCCGGGCCCATGCTGGAGGAGAACTCGTACACTGGTCCCGTGTTTGTGGTGACTGGCGGTAAGACACCCACCCTGTCCCTGATGCGCACTGACATGACATGACGCTGACGATGTGGTGGTTAATTAGATCGCGATGTTCCCTTCTGTGGCGGAAACTGCATGGCTACCGGCGGCGTCGACTCGGAGCTCCCTTCGCTTCTTGACACGTCCAAGAAGTACTTTCCCAAGGCCTCGCGGTTGAACACGACTGTTATCCCTGGTACTGGCCACGGCATGAATCTCGAGTACACGTGTGGACAGACCTACGACGCGATCCTCGATTTCCTCTCTGAATAAGTCGGGTGGTCTTTTTAGGTTTTAGATTCTTCTTGGACAAATTTAGTAATATACCCGGATTTTTACTTGTACCTGAATCATGATCTTGTGCCTGAAATTGGCCCCTCCCTCGGGATCGGTTGTGAGCGTTGAGGTCAAAGCGTGAGTTTAGTAACCTGCTCGGCTATCTGCCTTTTTGTCTGAGTGTTTGAAAGGGGCAGAACTCAGACGGAATAAGGCTGAATCATGCTTTTCTGGAAACAGTTCTATCGAGTCCGAGCTGAAGCTGAAACACCGTGCCCTCGAGCTCTCAATTGTTTTATTGCTGTGATTGTTTATTGAAGCGGTGGGGATGGCTTCATTTGCCGGGTTATCATTGTCCCGACTTGAACCAATGACGTAGCGTCTCCAAAACTCACACCATTCAATCCTTCAACTCGACTGAACACAAAGCCACCTACGGAAGCCGTAGACAGCCGCAGTGGAGTGGAGCACTGTAAAAAGGACCCTGGAACTTTGGAAGCATAGCCTGTAACGGGCAGCTGTTTAGCGGATGCCACCACTAGCCGGCCATTGATAGTGCTGGGAGCTTCCTGTTTGGTTCATGGCTGCTGTCATCAGCAACAGGTCCATGGCGGGGTTGCTCTCCGCACCGTATCTTTGTCGTCGTCTTTCTCTTCTTTATCAAGTCGGGTCAATCTCGACGTCGACTTTGAGAGTAACACGAGAGAGGTCTGTTGCTTACTCGACCTCTGCCAAGTTATCTTTTTCCGGGTATCTCGGTGTTTCACGAGCTTCAACACTATCACGACCCCGCTTCACGAGCTCCAGAGCCATCTCAACTACTGCACCTTTACACTCTGACCCCAAACCACGAGCCTCCAACATGGTCGCCGAAGACTTCGAGGCCGTTCTCAAGGCCAAATACCCGAGCAAGTCGCACGCCAAGCGCGTCGTCGACCTCATCCGCGAAAAGATCCCCGATGTCAACGGTATCCTGTACCTTGAGTCTCGGATGACCAAGCTCCTCGAGGATAATGACGAGCCTGAACCCTTCCGGTGAGTCGACTCTCCATGATGAATGATCCAAAGACTCCCTCTTACCAGCTAATAGCCAGCGCCGATTCTTCTACTATCTTACCGGCTGTAACCTCCCCGACTGCTACTACGTCTACGACATCCAATCCTCCAAGTCGATCCTCTTCATCCCCCCCATCGACCCCGATAGCGTCATCTGGTCCGGTCTCCCCCTTAGCATCGATGAGGCTCTCCAAAAGTACGACGTCGACGAGGTCAAGCTCACTTCCGAGCTCAACGCTACCCTGGCGCACCTCGGGCAGGCCAACCCCCAATCGACGGCCTATGCGATCGCGAACCAGGTCTCGGACCACGTCACATTCCTCGAGTTTGGGAACAAGAACTTTGATGCTCTGAAGGAGGCCATTGAGGTCTCCCGCGTGGTCAAGGACGAGTTCGAGGTTGCCATGATCCGCAAGGCCAACCACGTGTCCGACATTGCGCACCGAGCTGTTCTGCAAAAGGCCAAGACGGCCGTCAACGAGAGAGAGTTTGAGGCTGCCTTCCTGGAGAGATGTGTGGCTAATGGAGCCAAGGAGATGGCCTACCATCCCATTGCAGCTAGTGGAAGGGCTGCCGCGACTCTGCACTATGTGACCAATGAAGCACCTCTCGAGGGAAAACTGAACTTGTTGATGGACGCTGGTGCCGAATGGAACAACTATGCTGCTGATATCGTGAGTGAACCAGTGTATGCTTGTGTGGATACAGATCTAACATTGCCAAGACTCGAACCTTTCCCCTGTCGGGCAAGTTTTCCAAGGAGTCTCGCGAGATCTACGAGATTGTTCTAAAGATGCAGAACGATTGCATAGCAGTGCTCAAGGATGGTGTTTTGTGGGATGACGTGCACCTGCTTGCCCACAAGATTGCCATTGATGGCCTCCTCTCCATCGGTATCCTGAAGGGTGACAAGGATGAGATCCTCAAGGCCCGTACAAGCGCTGCTTTCCTGCCTCACGGTCTGGGCCATTATCTCGGCATGGACACCCATGACACTGGCGGCAACGCCAACTATGACGATGAGGACAAGCTCTTCCGATACCTGCGCGTGCGAGGCACCCTTCCCAGCGGCAGTGTGATTACCGTTGAGCCCGGAGTAAGTTGAGCAGGACGTGCCTTCAGGCTCACTTGGCTAATTCTCCCAGATTTACTTCTGCAACTTCATCATCGCCCCGTATCTGGAGGATCCTGTTCACAGCAAGTTTATCGATTCGGCCGTGCTTGATAAGTACTGGGATGTCGGTGGAGTCCGGTGAGTCTACCGTTACGCTATTGACTGCACGGTTCGTTGCTAACTACGGTGGGCAGCATTGAGGACAACATTCTTATTACCAAGGATGGATACGAGAACTTGACGATTACGCCAAAGGAGGTTGACGAGGTAGAGACTCTGGTCTCGGCTAACTGAAGGGATGTGAGATAAATTGGTTTGGGAGGCGGCCTTGATTGTAGAGACACACAATGCCTGTAGAGAAGTGGAACAAAAGAAGGAATTCCATGAGATCTTTCAAAGCCTAGAAGAAATACGAGAAATGCAATCAACCCTCAAGGATTCATCAACTGAAGCCATCCATTCCAATAGGCGGCGATACGTGTATCCGTATACGTACTGTGTCATATTCGCCCAACCCCTGAACTAGCACTGTGCAATTTCTCGCCACGACGCGTCGCATGTTGTTGTTGGGAGATCCCTCCGCTTGCCCAGGCGGCCTCCCTGCGTTTGATGTCATTCTTCAGCGTCAAAATGAACGCGAATCATCTGTGACATTTATTCTCTATCAGCTACGGACATGGAAAACTGGTCCGACCCGTCAATCCGCCGGAAACCGGCGCCGGCGCCCCCTCCGTACAGTGCTTACGACACCGGAAGCTTAGCTCCCCCGGGACCACCGCCTCGGCCTCTGCGGCCCGTCCGGTCGGCTACCAACCTCACGGGGGCTCACGCTCCTCAGCAGTCGGGACTCGCAGATCCCAGGGGGAATTTGCCCGTTGATTTTGTGGTTGATGAGATTCCCAGGCCTGGGTCTCTGAGCCCTCGTCCGACCAACGAGATCAGGAGGGTCAAGAGCTCGTCTGCACTCTCAGCAGCTACGTCTACGGATTCGAAACCGAAGGATCAGTCGAAATGGAAGGCTGCTCTTGGAGAGGCGCAGTATTTTGCCGGAGGACTTATCAGTCATCCAGCTGAATCTACCAAACACTTTACCATCATCCGACATTCTCACGCCCTCGTCTGGTATCGCGGGCCTGCGACTTCAGTACCCATCACCATCCTCTCAGATGAACCGCTTCCTCAAGGCAGGACCGTGTGGCTGCAGCAAAAGGGGTTCTCTGGAAACATGGGGATGACCCTCAAGGCTCTGGTGGGCACCAACGGGAACTGGATCGATGTCACGCCTGCCTCCAAGGCTGGGGTTGAGAACCTGACAGAGGCAGAGGAGAGAGGGATCCAGAGGGACTTTAAGCGGTTCGTCAAGAAGGCGTCGGGTCGCTTGAAGAGACACATTCCTAGGGAGACACACGTTATCCGAATACCTGCAGCTGCTACGGATGGGTATTTCCGGCTGGTTCTTTGTGCTGGAGAGGGTGGGAAGAAGGTTCTCTGCGGGAGCCCGGTCTTCAGGATAGCCAGCACATCCACCGATGCCAGCGTTGTCAGAGGCTCAAGTCTCAGCACGATGCCGTTGGAGATGGGCATCAAGGTCGCCAGCACCATCGGACAGCAGGTGGCTAAGAAGTACACGGGCGTCGCGGGAGCGGTCGTCGAGGCTGGGTCCAAGAGATTTACGCCCAACGCGGCCATCAAGAAGGCTGCACATGCCGCATATCACACTTCTGGCATTGGAAACGCTGTTAATGACAGTTGGAGGAATGGAAAAGCTGGGCGGTACGATCCCATGCTTGGAGGCGCGGCACTTACGGGCCCTTTGTCCATCATTGGCAGTGATGAGGGTCCTGAAGCGCCCTTTCCGTTCAAGCTTGCGGGCAAGGTGGTTCGCGGTACTGGGTTGTCGACTAGGGAACTCGGGATACCGACGGCGAACCTCAGTGAGGTGCCTGACGAGGTTAAGATGCGTATGGGAGGTGTGTTTGCGGCGTGGGCGCGTCTCGTTCCCAACAAGGGGATGGAGGATATCGATGACGACTGGTACGCGGCCATTGTGACGATAGCTCCTCTAAGGAACGGGCCTCCTGGAGTCGTGCAGCGGAACAAGGTTGCAGCCCACTTCATCCACGACTTTGAAGACGTCACCTTTTTCGAAACCAGAGTCAAGGTGATGCTAATGGGCTTCCTACACCCGTGGATCCCAGGTCAACAAGACGAAGAAATGGCCGAGGAGCACGGACGAGATGTCATGACGACCATGGCGAGTCTCGCGCGGGAGACGTGGGGACCCGAGATTGCGGCGTCGAGCATCCGCGCGCTGAGGAGCGAGAGGAGCTTCTCGGACAGGCTGAATCAGGCGACGAGTAGGGTTCAGCATCAGGTGGATCGGATTCCGACGCATTGGGTTGGTGTGAGGTCTGAGGCTGGGGCTATGAGGGATCAGGTTTATGGGAATGGGGGGATGTGGATTCAGAGGTGATGCGAAGACCGCCTATGAGTGCCGGACGCGAATGGTAGATTGCAAAACTGGAGCATTAGAAACTTGTAATATGTGAATTCATACTTGCTAGGGTGAGTCCCGACCTGAAGAGGGATTTTCATGCAGTACATCTACCGGTTCTCTAACAAGAGACTGTCATGATTGTTAAGAAGCTGGCTAAAGACCTGACCAGCAATCCGTGATTACACCCAATTCTATATTAGATGCCAGGCCTGGTTCTTATTTGTTGATCAAGGCTATAACTAGTGTATGATCTCGCTGTCACTCCATCAAGGACAGCCTGCTTCAACGACGATAGAGAGACGTCTTCCTTCTTTAGTCGCCCCAGTCCATGTTTCTCCCCTATAATAATTGCAGGCAGTGTTTCGCTGGTCTCCTCTATTCAATGCCTCGTCTAGTGCCGTCTCCAGGCTGCTGTGATACAAGTAGTCTCAGCAGCGAATGACTTCCCCAATGGACACGACTTGGCTGGGGCCTAGCTCTTCTCAAAGCTGTGCTTGACTGGCTCGGCTACGAAACCATCGGCAACCCCGTAGAACCCCCCAACACGGAGTAAACTGTAGACAGGGTTCTTGAATTTAATTCCCCCAAGACGAGCCTCGGCTCGGTAAGGCGCCTCGGCACCCCAGATCTTGGATCGCGGGGTAAACCACCATTTATAGCCACATCACAGCGTGTGGGGGACTTGTCAACAAGTGTGTGTTGACTATACCTATTGGCGTCCCTCTTCATAGAGATTCAATTGCATCAATTCTTAACAAGGACAACTCGCACATCGGCAAGATGAGTACCAGCGACAGACCTGTAAAGAACGCCTCGGGGCGATACGACAATGTCGACTTGAGTAAGGCAGCTGGCTTTGAGTATCCTCCTATGAAGTGCTCTTACAATCGACGCGATGTGCTACTATTTGCAAGTCAATTGCTCTTCTCTCCTCATGAACATACTACTGACCTAGCTACGCAGGCCAATGCCATTGGCGTCAAACAGCATGAGCGACACTTCTTGTTCGAACTTCACCCCAAGTTTGCTGCTTTCCCGACTTTCCCCATCAACCTCGCTTTCAAGCAGACGTCCCAGGATGTCATCGACTTTATCGCTAGTATGAGTTCAACAAACGTGCCTGGGGTCCCGCCGTTTGATGCTCAGAAGTCGGTGGATGGGGAGAGAGGCATTGAGATTCTGAAGCCTCTGCCTGTTAGCTCTGATGGACTTGATCTGGAGGTCCGGAATAAGGTTATTGGTGTTTATGACAAAGGTAAGCGTTTGGGTGTTTGGTGTTTAGATGTTCACGAGCTTACTCTTTATAGGCGGCGCCATGATCCTCGATGCTGAACAGCAGCTTGTAGATACCAAGACTGGCACTGTCTACGTCAAGATGACCTCTATGGCATTTGGCATGGGTCAAGGTGGCTACGGAGGCCCTCGAGGTCCCTCCAAGCAAACCCCAAAGATTCCCAATCGCGCACCCGACGCTGTTTCCACCTTCCAGACTACACCTGAAGTGGCTCTTCTCTATCGCCTATGTGGTGACTACAACCCCCTCCACGCCGACGAAGCCTTTGGCAAGCGGGCTGGCTTCAAGGGATGCATCCTACACGGCCTGGGAACATGGAACATTACCGCTGTCCAAGTGCTGAGGGAGCTTGGTGGCTCTGACCCGACCAGGTTCAAGAAGTTTGGTGCTAGGTTTAAGAGCGCCGTGTATCCTGGAGATGAACTCGAGACGAGGATGTGGATCGTTGGGTCTAGCGATGGAGCCGATGATGTCTTGTTTGAGACTGTTGTGAAGGGGGATGGCCGTGTGGCCTTGTCGAACGGTTACGCGCGGATTGCTCATGAGGGGAGCAAGCTGTAGTTACAGGTTTAAAGTCGCGGTATCATTACAAGATAAACTTCCCGTCCAACATTAATAGTGTTTGTAGTTCGTGAAGCATGTGTTCTCTATTAGACTGCTGTAAGCTGCAGTTATCTTGACTGAGGCGCGTCTGGACTGCCTAGGTCAAGTCTAAATATGTGAAGGAAACCACTTTGGGTCCCGCTTCTCTTTATACGCAGCCAAACCCTCGCTGGCATTCTTGCTTCGCAGCATTGCCTCGCCCCAGAGCTCTTGGCCTCTCATGGTTGCCCGACTCACACCCGTCTCCCACACCTCTCTCGCAGCCAACCTCGAGATAATGACACTATCGGGGCTGTGGCTAGCAATCTCACTAGCATAGTCCAAGGTCCTCTCCAACAGTTTATCTTGAGGCACAATCTCCTTGACAAGTCCCCATTGGACTGCCTCCTCGACGCCCAGCACCCGACCAGTGAGGATGAGATCCATGCACCGGTGGTTGCCAAAGAGAAGCATGGCTCGGGGTAAAGCTCCAGCCAGAGCAGAGACACCTCGCAGGACTTCAGGGAGCCGGAATGTTGCGTTGGGAGAGGCAAATATGACATCGGCGTTCAAGACGATCTCAAATCCACCGCCTGTGCTGTCAGCTTCTCTCTTGACTGATTGACACACAGGTCTTACCATGCGCATGACCGTTGCATGCGACTATAATGGGCTTCTTGCCTGTCCGATTCGTCATGCCAGCAAACCCGCCCGACGGAAACTCAAGGGAGACGTCCTTCGACTTGACCATGCCGAGCCTCTCCTTCAAGTCCATCCCCGAACAAAACGCCTTGTCGCCGGCGCCGGTGAGGACTGCGCATCGCAGCTCCGGCTCAGCATCGTACCATTTCCACAGGGCGCCGAGCTCGATGGTGGCCTCTATGGGGAGGCAGTTGCGGTGTTCTGGGCGGTTGATGGTGACCTGGAGGATGTTTTTGCGGGGGAAGCTTATGATGCTGTCTCGGACGTGGGGGTAGGGGTGTTGGATCCACGAGGGGATGGGGTTTGCTGTTGGAGGTGTGGTCATGATGAGATGGCGTGTGCTATAAGGAGCAAGAATGAGTGAAGAGATGGGAATGGCCTGAGATTAGTTGTCTTTCCAGACTCAAGCATTGGTCTACAGCCCCCCCTCCCTGGCATCTTCACCTCGGCTGCTCGTGATGAAGTCAGCGGCAATAACCCCGACAACCCTGGCCATTCCCTCTTCAAGAGCCCGCAACCCCTGTCATTTCCCCGCGACCCCGGATTCTCAGCCGCGAGGCATCATGGGTGACACTACCATCTCCTTTTGTTGGTGGATTGCACTTCTCAGATGATGGCGGTAATGTGTACCATGCCCAGCCCTGTAATTCTCCTGGTTCGCTTCACTCTGAAGGACCAAGTGCTGCTGGTATTCAGGTCGGCCTGGTATGGGGCAATCTTCACCAACCATCGCAAACTTGAGAACTGGCCGACGAGACTTGACAATATGGATGCTCCCAGCAGCAAATCTGTCACATACGACCATAGGCGCTAGAGAATACGGGATCCCGTCCGCTCTCCCTTAGTCAAACTGGCGACCGCTGGAGTAGTAGTCGGGTCGGTGACGACCGGCGAATGCCCGGTGTTGTATGTTTTTGTCTATTCTTTTTGCTAGTCGTTTGATTAGTCGGTGAAATAGTCCTTGATATGTTAAAGTAAATGAAACAGGGCAGAGTCGTCAAGATTTCTGCCGAGGCTATGCTGCATCTGCTGGAACTTGGAACGAGACATGTATTGGACCTGCACAATGGAGCCGATATCTTCTCATTAATTGCTACTCTTTATCTACTTTTAAGTTTCTGACTAGGAGCCGTTCGACGTAACTGAATATCCGTTAGCAAATCGCAAGGCCCGCAAGTAGAGAAGGGTCTCACTGACATAGATCTCAATCCCGACGGCGTGAAGGGTGAAGGCAACCCAGCCGCCAAATAGATAACCGAATCGTAACGATACGGCCATGCCTGGTAGATCGTCAAAGTCCCAGTTTGTTCTCACCAAAATCTCCTGCCCCGGGTTCTCCCCTGCTAGATAAGAGGAGCAGTTCGGGTACAGCGGCCTCGTTCCATCCGGGTTGAGCTCGTCCAAGTACTCAATCACGGCACACTCGAGAGGTCTAAGCATCCATCCGTGATGGCCGACGATGATTGCCATTGGGACGAGGATGAGTCTCATGGTTATGATGGCACCCGCCTTGAGCATGTTAGTCCATGTCTGGGTATACGACAGAGAGAAAAGAAAGCACTGACATAGAACCAACCCCTGAGCATCCAAGCTCGATGTTGGCCGAATTGTCGCTTCTTAATACTGAGAATCCCCATCACCATGGCAGTAATGAATGACAAAGCTATGATCCAAGTCCCGATCCGCGCTGACAGCGGCCCACCCATCGCACGCTTCTCGATAATGACAGCCCCAACAGTACCCAAGGCCGATAGTCCAAGTATCACGTAACCGTTGATGCGGTGGTACTTGGCTAGGTGTGGCCGTCGACTCGCTGGTACAAACTGCCAACCGACGAGAGCACCCGCTGGCAGAAACGTGGCAAGATGCAACCTCATTGCGAGCTTGTTGATCCCCGGCCTGCCAAACCAATAGCATTCTCCGGGAGTTGCCCATGGATTCTTGCCACAGAATACATTGTCGATGGCGATGAACGGGAGTTGCAGTATAGAGAAGATGGACATGGCGCCGGCAAAGACAATAAAGAGGGCCAGTGACCTGCCTCGGGAGAAGCCGAGGACTTTTCTAAGAGCAGGCATGCTGACCACGAGCTTGACTGTGAATTTGAGAGGGAAGGAATAAAAACGTGCTTGGGAAGCGCTGGCATACTTTCTTGTTCATCCTCGTGCTGACGTGAGCGGCCAAACCCCTTGCTAAAGGCAAGCCATACGTGCACCGCCCCGTACACTGCACCCCTGACCCTTGGTCAGCAATAACCCACTGTAACTCTTTTCCTCTCAGTGCCTTAAGGCCCTATAACCTATTCTATATAACCAAAATAGAAGACCTCCCGCCATTTTAATATTATCCCTCACGAGAAGAGCTTAAGCTTAATCTTGTAATTTATATAGTAATTAGCGGCTATAAATGGATTACTTGATATTTATATTTATAATAGAGAAGCTCTAAGTGGCCTATTATCTTATATGCTTGCAATCGCTGGCGTCAAGGCTGCTAATTTTTAATCCTTGCTAAAGAAAACTCATACGAGCTCTGGTATCTCTAATAACGCACTGAAGCGCGATTTTCCCACCATAACCATGGGCCTCGAGAGCCACAGGAGCCCCCTAGCCGGCAGCCACAAGAGCCATTAGAGAAGAAACTGCCTACCTATAGTAAATGTCATATAGAAGGCCATAGAAGGGGCGCAAAGTGCTGTATTTTACGTGGTCAAGATAGCCCTTAGGATCCATGTACAGGGTCTAATCTGACAATTTCGGGCCCGGTGCTCTTATACTCTACTGGTTTAGGGGCACAAGAGCATCGGAAGCCGCTGCAGGTTCTCCAAATTCCTCCGTTGTTCTTCGCAGCTCACGCACTGGCAACTATGGCCTCATACCTCTCAGCATAGCTCTTCACATCGGCGACCCTCTTTCTGACAAACTTGTTCATGTCCTCTCGCAATCGGAAGACCGCGAGTTTCTGCTCAGCCATCTCTTTGGTGGGCTTTGAGAGCAAGAACCGAGACATGAGGGTCATAACACTCACCAACACGTCGTTGCCATTCCCGCTTCAGAGGCGACGCTGGCCATTGCTACTGCGTTCTTTGTACGATGGATCTAGTGAGGGATATAGAATCCCAAGAGTGCCGATTTCCCTGATCGTGAACAAGTTTTAGATCCTCGCTTCGCTATGCTCTAGTGGTATAGTCCCATCTGCCGATTTTGCGGAAGAGCATAGCATTTAATAATACGCCTTAGCCGTAGCCTATAACAATAAACGCTTGGCCGATTAGACTCTGGGTGTCTGACACGCAGACATTGAACAAGCCTTGCGAAATAGTAATGGCAGCGCATACCATGCCATGGTGATACGGCGAGGTCAGGGCACAAATAGATCCACTCTTATCGTCAGTGATACATCGTATAAAACCTTCTCGCTCCCTGGCGATTCGATCTTCAATAACGCTGTCTGTTATTGTTGACTTATTTGACTGGTGATGGTGCCGAGTTATTACTCCCGGGTATACTCACTCGTCCCTCGCTGTCCCCTGTTCCGCAGTCCTCCTTGAAAGCAAAGTTATAAATGACCTCTGACTATAACGGGGGGCTTACTCCTTCACTTCGTTTGAGTGTGGCTTGTTGTACTTGCCTAATAGTGCCCAGATCGTAAACCGGGATACATCTCGAGACACTCGCTACGCTTAAGGGTTTCTTTATTCTTCTCTTGGCTCGTTCTACTCATCAAGTTATGATCCCACACAGCTCGATCAATGACTCTATTTGGACCTTCCGTCAGCCATGTCTCTCTCTTTCTTGACTCTTGATGCCTACTCATCTTGGGGTGGATGAGGTCTTACCATGACAGCTTACTACTAAGTAGGTGTTCTCTCCTTGGTGTTTTTAATTCACTTTTATAATTACTTTTAATAAAATAAATGATAATTTATGTCTATCTATCTTATTAAAATAAAAAGCGTGTCTTAGTAAAACCTCGGTTGTTCACTCTGTCTTCTCTGTCCTGGCATGTTGTCGCGAGTGAGTTTGGGTTAACTATTATCCGGCACAGCGGGAAGCAGGCTTCTGAGGGATTATTTAACACATATTAGACAATTGATTCGTTTAGAGGCCGAAAAGAGTGACCTTTCTGCAATACAACGCATTGTGCTTAATTTCATCTACTCGGTCCTTATCCACTATCTTCCGGATCCAACAGGTCGCCACTTTAAATGATGCAAAGTAGTATTGGTGACTCTTGTTACGATGAACAATAGTAGCAAGACTCACAGGTCAAAAACAGGTCAGTCTCTTCCAGTACCAGGATGCCACATTCTTGACCTTTATTGCTAACAGTGGTTTGGTAGGATGCAAGAGTATAGGTCCCTGTCCCTTGCATCATGTTGATGCTGTTTATTCTACATGGCTGGACATAATGCTGATCCCTCTCTTTATAGGTTGCCGAAGCAGAAAGGTCAAGTGCACCGAGGAAAAACCCGTCTGCAATGGATGCAGTAGGCTGAGTCTTGTCTGCGAGTATGTCCATCATGGTTCGGATCCGAGATGTAACCGCTCGAGTGCGGCCAGACGACCAAACAGGTTTCGAGTTCGTTTTGCAAACCCAAAGACGCTTCAGATCGAGCATGGTTCAAATACTATTGCCGATGTTCGCCCAGGCGTGAGAGCGGTTGATAGCATGAGACCTCCAGGAAGTGAACAGGACCTTGGGACTGAACCTACCTCCTCAAGGCTAGTGATGACGGCAGCTACAGGTACGGAAGATACTCCATTTTCCATCGTACCGACATCGGACTCCTTCCTATCTTCACCATGGTCATTGTCAAATGACTTTAGCGTGAACGACATGTTGACTTTCTCCGACACATCTGGTGAGTCGAACTGGATGTGGAACATGATGCCAGCCTTGGACGACTTTGAGCTCGGCTTCAGTGCACTTGGACTCGGTGGACACCATGGAGATGGCATCTACACAACAATTCAGCCGCTTCCTGCCTCATCGGTGCCTCTCCCCCCAACACAAGACGCGACTGCAGTGCATGCGACGGTGGAGGGCCAGTCTGTGGTGTCGATTAGATCAGAGGATTGGGATCTTATTCAGCACTACATGACCGTCATGGTGCAGTTTGCCAAAGTACGAACCTCGTCGATGGAAAACGTTTACGACTACATCTTTAAGAACCTAAGTCTAATGTACGCTCCGCTCTACGAAGCCAGCTTGGCTTGGGCAGCGTTGCACATGGCGCATACAAAGGGTACATCAAGCGACGCGGCTGAGCAGCGATATCAAAGGGCCACCGCTCTCCTCTTTCAAGATCGCCAACCGGAGAGCCATGCAGAGCTGATCTTGGTCACCGTCTGGTTTCTGCTACAGTATGAACTCTTCGCGGCATCCGGAGTCGATAAATTCATCTACCTTCTCGGTTATGTTGCAGATGTTGTCGAGACCATACTGCAGGATAGCTCCGCAGAGACCCTTCTCACAAGCCTCAGCCCCATTGCCACCCGTGTACTCATTTGGCTCACTGCCTATGACGCTCGGGCAGCTCCGTTTGGCAACAACTGCCGCCTGCTACGCTGTGTGAAGATGCATCCCATCATCCACAACATCATACAGGTACGAGGCGACAAGACCGCCACCGCAGACCCCTCTTCGACGGCTCCTCCAGAGCCCACCGAGATCCAAGGCCTGTATTGGCTTCTCCTCCGTCTGAGCATGATTCGGGGTTCAGCGGTGCTGTTCCAGAGATGGGAAGGCCCCGAGGATGGACAACAAACAGCCTGGGCTGTGCTCTGCTCAGAGTTGATATCCCTTTGCAACGACATTGAGCAAAACCCTTGTCCCCAGGCAAGGGCCGCCTTGTCCGTTGCCCTCGCCGAGGATTCTCCCACACACTCCCTCGGTACACTCGAGTATAACTGGATGGTCTTGTTCGCCCGATACTACGAGTGTACAATATTATATCACCGACATCGGCCTGCATGGGCCACTGGCTTAGAGGAAGACTGCTTTCCCAGCATTCAAGACTGTGCTGCGAGGATAGTTCGCCTAGCATGTCATGTTTCTGAGTCGCGGCCAGGGTCGCCTCAAGCTATATGGTCTTCCACCCTCTTCATGGCAGGGATGGAGACCAAAGATCCTGTCTACCGAGACTGGGTGCTGAATGCTCTCAAGTCGGCAGAGTCGCTGGGGCCTAATGTTAAGAAGACGCGGCTTCTCTTGGAACGGGCTGTTCAGTCACGTCAAAGGTTCAACGCCTCGGTGGACTTATTAACGCTCATGCACGCTGTAGGAGGCCCATTCATTGTTTGATGCTTACTTGACAAGGGAGATGTGCGTTGTATAGTCCAAATTGTAACTCTTAATTTACAAATGATACGATTTTGCCTCTACTTGCACACTATCCTACTACATTTACTCTAAACGAAAAGACTCAAACAGGCCCTGACACGGTGTACCCTTGCAGACGGTAACGATTCTGCGAGTCAAGTCGTACACAACACAGGCCACCGTCATACCCGTCTTGAAAGGGTAGCCTGGGATACCCTCTCCTCCTGAATTATCGACGTGGACGCATAGGGCCTGTGGGAAACCTAGGTGGTCCGAAAAGGCCTTGATGATGACATTGGCATCGACACGGCGGTCCAGGTACGACTGCACGCCCTTCTGTAGTCGCGAGGGCCGGAACCAGGAGCTGCCGCCCGTGTACGAGTCGCGGATATCGGTGCGAGCGCTCATGGCCGGCGAGAGAAAGTGGTTGGCGTGTATGATGTGGTTCTCGGTGGCTGAGGGGGTCATGACGAAGGCACCGTCAGGTGTCAGCTCGAGACACAGGGCGAAACCCTCGGCCGTCGCCAATGTCAGGTTGTTGGAGACGTGACGCGGGGCATTGTAGACGGCCTGGAGGGCTTGGGGGAAGCAGCGTTGCTGCAGGTACAGTCGTCGTAGTAAGGATATGGGCAGCATCGGCTTCGCGTCGTCTTCGGTGGGGAAGTAGTCACGGCTCGAGTTACTGGAATCCGCCCGAGGTCAGTAAATGTGCCCTTAGGTTGAGGAATGTACTCACAGTGCGTTGGCCGTCAGGCCTAGACCTGCCGAGTTCATGCCTGACCGGCATAGCTGGCCAGCCTCGGTGACTAGGAACATGCTAGGAATGCCCTCGGAAGGATCAGGATGCACTTCGAGGTAAATGACGAGGTCATTCAAGTAAAGGTGCGACGACATGTCCCAGTTCTGCGCCGTGTACACGATATCATCAGTGGTAGCACCTTTCCAGAAAGCACAGCTGGTACATTCGTTTTCGACATCATCAGGTTTCTCCTCTGAAGGTAGTGAGGCTTCGAGGGCAGCAGTCTTGCGACTGAGCGACCCCCCTGGTGCTCGTGACAAATCATACCGAGCGTTGAGCATGATGATCTCTTCCACCGAAACCCCAGCCCCCTCAGCAATTCCCTCCATCTCTTCCAGGCCAGCAGGAAAGTATCGCTTCAGACCGGGGACATAAATGTCGTTGATGTACTTGACAGTCTTGTCCCACGGGGGTAGCTGACCCGGCTTGAGATAGTGCTGGATGTTTCGACGAATCTTGGCAGCGGCCTGCTTGCCATACTGTAGGCCACGCTCCTTGGGCAGGCCGCTGACACGGATATGCTCATAGGTGGGCGAGGTTTTGGCAGGCATTGGGGGATCAGATTGAATGTGCATGGCGAAGGATAAGTAATGGATGTTGTCTTGCTTGGCTCAGTGGTTGGTGGAGTTTGCAGGTTACAGCCATGCACTTACGACTGTTAGTTTATATCCTTCGGAGCACTCTACACCTGTGGTCTCCATGTGTGGTAGGAAATGAGGAGTGGATGTTTCCGTGGTCTTTGCCGAACATGCTGCTCCATACTGTCTTGAACTGTAGTATTCGCGTCGGCAAGTCGTTCTGGGTACTTCCAAAGGGGGAAAGTTTAGCTTGAACCTCGCTAACGAACTAATACTAAAGAGGAAGGTTTTGATCAAGCGAGCTCCTCGCCCCCTAGCCTCGCGGTGCTTGACTCGCGATGTCAGTGCAAGCGAGCCCCCGGTGGTTTGATAAAAGCCAAACTTGCCTAATCTGGTAGGACTTGGGAGCGAGAGGATCACAAAAGCAAGCACGCTTCGGGCATGTATTTCGGAGCGAGACCGGACGGCGTATTGTAGTTGGAGATGCCCAGTTCATCATTCGCTAACAGCAGATCGTCTACCAGTAGCAACTATCGACCATTGCGGGTCTCGAACCACGTCTTCGGATCAGGGTTTTACTACTCTTTCCATGCGTGATAACCGAGCCAGGCCTCGAGGCAAAGATAGCTTGTATCTGAAGTGTGATTGCCGAACAAGTATTGGTTATCAAGGCCCCTTGCTCGGGCACGCACCCTGGCATCAACATCTCGGCAGGACTCCGCACAGAGATAGCTAATCGCGGGGAAACTGGGGTAGGTATTTCGGTTCCCGATTACCCACCAGCAGATATCGTCTATCAGGGCTGTATATAAAGGAAGCAAGCTCATCGTGCATATTCATCTCGTCAGACAGCACCGAAACAGTCAACAGTCAAGTGCGTTATCTTTCCCCTTTCATACTCAGACAACGTCCCCATGGCGCCAACCAGCGACACGGTCCATCCCGAACACCCAGGCGACCAGAAGCCTGAAAAGGTTCGCGATGACGCTGAAAGCCTCCGCCCTGGCAAGGGCGAAACAGTGGATGCCATTGATCTCGATACAGTGGCGGCTGCTACCGAGTATTCCGACGCCTACTTTCGAAAGCTCCTCTGGAGGATCGACCTCTGTCTCCTGCCCGTCATGTGGCTGTGCTACGGCACCCAACAGGCCGACAAGACCTCACTTAGTGTCCAGGCCGTGTTTGGCATCCGCGAAGATACTAACCTAGTGGGCGAGCAGTTCAACTGGCTGACCACTATCTTTTATCTTTCATACCTAGTCTTTGAAGCACCTGGGAACTGGCTGATGCAGAAATGCAATACGGGCAAATTTCTATCCATCGTCATGTTCCTATGGGGCGTCATTGTACTATGTATCGCCTTTGCCAAGAACTGGACCCATCTGATGGTCCTTCGAGCAATCCAGGGCGCCCTCGAATGTACGATTTCTCCAACATTCATGTTGATAACCGGATCCTGGTACACCTCGAGGGAGCATACACTACGATCTATTCTTTGGGGCACCTCGAACGCCGGCATGAATATCATCTCGGGTTTGATCAACTATGCCATCGGCCGACACGCCCAGAACAACCCCGGCAGCCTTGCTCCGTGGAAGGGCATCTCATTCTTTCTGGGATCCTTGACCATGCTTGATGCAGTCTTGGTCTACTTCATGCTGGGCACTCCACGTGAGGTGCCCTGGTTGAACGACGACCAGAAGCGCGCCGCCATCGCACGGGTTGTCCAGAATCAGACGGGTTCAGATCGTCATAAGCGTTCCGAGTGGAAGTGGGAACAGGTGTGGGCTACCTTCAGAGGTAAGCACTTAACTTCTACCAGCTTTGAAAACTACCGTCGTCACTAACTGCCACTCCATCGCAGACCCCCAGACTTACTTCTTCTTCTTTGTTGCTGTCATCAACGCCTTGCCCAACGGCGCGCATTCGACCTTTAGCAAGCTGATTTGGAAATCATTTGGATTCTCCGACTTGGACGTTCTTTTGAAGGGTTCATGCCCTTACTACGCAATTTCGTAAGTCCTACTCAGCATCAACCGAGTGTCAGGGACGCAATCGCTAAATATCACAAGGATGGCTTGGTTTCTTACGGTTGGTTACGTCACCTACTATTGGCCGTCCATGCGATGTGAGTCCCACGAGTGAATGCCGGTGCCGTTACCAGAACGAGGCTGCTGACCCTGTCCAGTCAACATCATGATGTTCTCCTTGATCCCCGGCTTCGCTGGTATGATAGCCCTGGCGCTGCTACCTACTGATGGGATGCTTTGGCAAAGATGGGGCGTTTACATGCTTCATGGTTTCGCCGTCGTGCCTAGTCTGAGTAAGTATAACATCAAGACTTGAGGAAAGCACCCAACTAACGAGGAACAGTGATCTGGACATTCCTTCCATCCAACGTCGCGGGAAGAACCAAGAAGACAGTCACCTCGACCATCTTGTTCATTGCCTATTGTACGGGCAACGCCATCGGGGCACAGATCATGCGGTCATCTGACGCGCCCAAATACATCAGAGGAATCACGACATGCGGTATCCTATACGTGGTCGAGTTCTGCTTCATGGGTGCATGGAAGTTTTACTGTACGCAATCAAAATCCCCTCGCATAGCCTGCACTAGAAAGCTTACAAGCCCTTAGATGTCTGGACCAACAGGAAGCGTGCCAAGGCTATCGCAGAGATGGGCCTCTCCGAAGAAGAGATCGCCCAGCGTGGTCGCCTTAACGCTGAGGCCGACATGACAGACACGGAGAACATTTTCTTCAAGTATAGTGTCTAAAACCTGGGCATTGCATGTCCGCGTTGCACCAGGCGCTTGATTTCTATCTCGTTCTTAAGAAGTAGGGTGGAAAGCTCCCTAGCAGTGGCCTAACCTAAGCAAGTTGTTTGTCTTTCTACGGCTGTAGTCGCAGAAGGTTGATAATATCAAGGTTATGGCGGTTTATAGCATTGGGTTTATGTGCGGTTATTGTGCTGAATTGTGTCTTCTTTATACTGTAGCCAATGTTCATCGAAGTGGACTACAAGCCATGTCAAGTTAGAGCACTCTTCATCGACAGCAATGAAAGTCCCCAATTTATCAAGTCATGCGGAGAGGCGCCTTGCAGATGAACAATGAAACTGTGACGTGCCCCAGAGTGCCATACCAACAACGCAAGCAGCACTCAGTCTCTTTCACCCCAATGTCTCTAGCAAAGGTGACGACAATATCCCCTACCCAATAGCCCGTTTGCAGGCCCCATGTAAGCTTCATCCAGTCGGGTTAGGCATCCGTCAAGCAGCGCGAGCCTGACCTTCTGCCTTGCATGGTCTCAGGTCGCTCTCTGAGGGGCTGAGAGGAAAGGCCAATCCCGTTGCTTGGGCTTCATATACTTACGTCGCTGTATGGTGGCAATAAGGAGATGGAGCTTGACAGGGGAGCAGATTTCCTTTCTCTAACTAGGAGAGGGGATCGTGCCATCAAGTTACCTTGCTAATCTAGGCCAATTCATCGATGAGGTATGTTGAATTTGATGCACGCGATTGGGCCCTCTTTGGTTGAGCAACTATGAATCACCGTAATAGTGGGCATTCTTTGACAGGAGCATGTTCTGACAAGGAGTATCAAGATTTAATGGGACTTTGAATGTTTAATGACCGTATCCTTCGCTAGAAACGCTGATTCCATCACAGCTTGGCATCACCAGGGCCCCGTCCGACCTAATCTATCAAGGCGAGAGGGATTCACAAGCTAGGAGCCCTACTTGCCGTGGCAACCCATACCCCAATAGCTCAAGGTCTGCGTAAAGATCCATGAAGACACATTGAACTTTGCGAACAAAGCTCATTGACTCCAAAGCCCCATTGCTTGAAGCCTTTTCAACGTGCACTCCGTTCACTCTCTCAGTGCACTCCCAGTTCTCCAGACTGTCGGGTGAACAGTCGACCTCGACAAACCGCTGTCCTTCCATATAGAAAGTGGCTCCTTCTCTTTTTCCGGATGGAGACGGCTCAACAGCTGCTTCATGTCTTCGTCTGAGGGTGTAATCGATAAACCATAGTTTGTTGCCGGCGGTATGGTATCCCAGTCTAATAATGGATCTGATGATATCATCGAGCTCAGGGCAGAAGACATCATGTAACTTGTCTGCCCACTCCTGGTCATATTCCAAGGCGATGTGTTGGAACCCTCGAAATCCCTGCCAGTGCGCTCCAATGCAAGCATACCGGCTGTGCTCACGCGGCCCGATCGTGCGTATATCATGTGGTCGAAGGATGAAAAGGTCTCGGTTTGGGAACACGGTAAAGGAGTAGGGATCCTTAGACGCAAAGCAACCTGTGGCCGGCATATCCAGTTTCTCCCGTGTTGACATGTATCGAAATCTCTCGGGGTCTTTTTCGTACAAGGATCGCCACTTGAAAAAGCCGAAATGGCGCTGCACAGCGTGCCTTGACTCTGTGCAGGCAGTCCATAATCCCCCATCGATGAGGTATGTCGAAGGGTTATCCCGGTTATGGGTGCCATCTGTATTGTGGCTCCCGGTAGAGGACTTTTCCTTGCCATCAGGGGCGGCGAGGCGTTGGCAATCATGGCTTTCATGGCCGGAAACGACATCAATGTTGTTGTCTACACCTTTATCCACGATGGCATTGTAGAGCTTGAAGACGTGGGCGCCTGGGATAGATTCTCGAAGGGCAAATTTCCAGATCTGGTCCCGAAGCTCCGGGGGCAGATAAGGAAAGCGATGGAATGTGTCGTTCATCTTGAAATCTTGGTGTGTTGAAGTTGACATGACGGATATCGTGCTTGAGCTTTTGATGAGAAGAGATTGATGTGATGGAGGAATCCAGAAGACATGGGCTTTTGAAGAGAAGAGATGGATGTGATGGGGGAACCCGGAAGACAGCCTCTATTTATGTTTGGTTTCCATAGCTACCTACCCAACGGTGAAATTGAGTTTTTTGCGGCCTGAGTCACCGACTCACAACAAATGCGACGCGTGCAACCTTGAAGTTTGAAAGTTTTCGGCCACCAGTTGAACTTTATGTCATCTCCGTGAGGGAAGTAGTTTCCCGTTACAGTCATGCTGATAGGAAGCCGTAAACTCGGGGGCGACTAGCTACAGATAGCATCAAGTCTGGTAACCTGATTCGTAGAATAGGGTGAACGTGTGTGCCATCGCCAAGCTCAACACTCTCATTCTGAATGGTTGTTGTTCCTTTGGGGGGGGTTACAGTTCCACCTCTGGCAACGAGACGAAAGTGGCGGATGACAGCTGCTAAGCCACATTGTCTAAGTGTGGAAGTCCAATTACTGGAAATGATGATTAAAAATAACAAGAGTAGTAGGTATCATTCTTCCTCTCCAAATTTATCTTATCTAGGCGCAGAGTTTTGACAGAACCTTGGTGTGGCCCTCGGCAGAAACACAAGACACTTGATGCGTCAGATTATCCCAGGGGCTCGCGACCAACCCCTTGTTACAGATTGGAACCCCAAATACGAGTACCTTATTGGGCAAGACCTATTGAGTTCCTTTAAAACTGTTTTATCGCTATGGGACCTTTGCGCATTGATAGGCGGCTCTGTTTAGTTTCGCCAAGCGAGTTTCGTTGTCGTGTTTGAAGTCGCGACTGCTACCTACGCGACTCTCTTGACGTCTCGCCCTGGCCTCTTCTCGACCCAGGTTCACATATTTGGCCCAGAGTCGCCTGATTTATGTCTCATGCGTCGGCGGGAGACTCCGAAGTAGTTTGTCGCCGTGAAAGCCATGACGTTAATGTGGTGCCACCACCTAGACTACACAAGAGTATAGATAGCCTCACCTCTAACTCGTGAAATGTGCAGTTGGACCTTTTCGTCATCGACAGGTTCGCCATTTCTCTTCGTTACTTACAGGTGTCAGCAGGCTGCACCTAATTATTGCATTCTCTTTTTCTACAAATAATACTTGGACTCATCATGGACTCGAAATACCGCCCCGTTCTTTCGGATGAAGAGCATCAGCCCTTCGAAGAAAAGTCTCTTCTGTCGCCTTTGGAAGATTACACACCGTTCGTTCCGCCTCTAGCGCGCTATTCAACACATCCATACATCGTCTGGATTTGCCATGGCTTTCTTCTGTCCTTTTCACTGGCATTCTTTGTCCTTTCGTTGCTGCTTCACATCCGACAACCTTCGAGCCTGGGCTGCTCTCAAGCAGCTTCTCCCTACTGTAGGTCTCTCCGACTACGTCTTCAACCCTCTCTAATGCGAGATAGCCCCTGCGGATGTAGTAGCAAACTACCGAATGATTCGATACAACGTTACCCCAACCCTCGAGCGAACCGAGTTTGTTGGATATGGCCCAAAGGTTGACAAGGCATGGAATCACATCACTTCCGATGTCGGAGACCAGATGATCACCCGGGACGAGCTTGATCGACTGGGACTAGACCCTACTTCTCTCACGATCAAGAATACCAAGACGGGCAATGTTGGGTATCGCGTTGGCATGCAGGTCTTTCACCAGCTCCACTGCCTGAACCTTCTGAGGCAGCACAGCTTCAAGGAGTATTACTCCGACAAGGGCGGAGACATTGAAGCGGAACCCGAGGAACTGAGAGAGCATCTTGGTAAGTATCAGCAGATTCACTAGCATGTCCTTATACTAACTCGGTACAGACCACTGCATCGAATCATTGCGCACAAGCTTGATGTGCGAGAGCGACATTGGAGTGTACACCTACAAGCACTTTGAGGGACTCAAAACCCATTGGCCTGATTTTAGCACTCTACACACCTGTCGGAACTTTGATGCTATTCGAGACTGGGCTTTTGAGAATGCTGTAGCGTTTGGCAATGAGGGAATAAATATGCATAGCTAGATATATACTCATGTACATGCAACGAGCCCGATGGCACATCGATGATCTCTTGAAATAGTTTGTACGGTTGTGAATAGTATGACAGGTCGTCTATGTAATTCTATGGTGAAGCCCTTCAAAGAGTTGAATACAGGTCTAGCAGTGATTGGTCATCTAGATCTGAGTCTCCCGAAGAGTATTAACCCTCTTGGCTGAATCCGAGTTGCTATCATCAGAAGAAGTCCGAACACCCTTTTCTTGGATCTGGATACCAGTGGATGTAGCAGAAGGCTCGATGCGACGTCCGGCGGCATCGTGGACGGCATCCCACTCTGCAAGCTCGGCGTTGGGGACCTTTCGAAGCTGGTTGCTCTGAGCGCCGTCCTCGAAACTGACGAGCTCCTGTCGGAGCTGGTAGCCCTTCCACTTGGGGAGAAGGAAGGCCCAGAGCCAGTAGTATCCGGCGCAGATAAGAAGACTACAGAGTGTCAGAGAGTGTGTCGCCAATGGAGGGAGGGATGGGGGTTTGCTTACATTGCGATACCGGTGACGGCATATGTGGCATACCAGAAGCTGACATCTCCGGCATACTGTCCGCCCTCGGGAGGGTACCAGGGCATGATGAGGAGGTATAGCTGGATCATAATGTTAAAGATGATGACAGGGTGCCACGCCTTGAACTCGGGCTCAGGCAGGTTTGCCTTGCTTCGGCGCCATCGAACGACGTAAAGGCCGACAGCCATGGCCAAGTTAAAGGCAGCTGAAGGGAAGATACCGAGGTCGTTGACTGTTTGGGTGTTAGTAGGTGAGGTGCCTTGGTTAGGGGTAACAGTGACGCACCGAAAGTGAAGGCATCTCCAGCTGGAACAGCAAGAAGCATCAGAACTGTAAGGAACCAAATAATGAAGTACGGCCCTAAAGGAGTTCCGAAAGGCCTCGTAGAGACCCAGAACCTAGTAAAGGGCAAGACGCCTTGTCGGCCGCACTCCCGGATTCTTCGGGACAGGCCGATGATGACGGCGATCATGTTGCCGAACGAGGCAAGAGCGATGAGGAAGTTGAGACCACGGACAGCGCCGCTGTCGCCAAAAACCGCTTTAAAGAAGAGGCTGGCGGCTGTGAGGCCAGAGTTCTCGAGTTCGTCCTTGGGGACTGTCGGAGGCGGTCAACTTGGCTGTTCAACAATAATGATTGGGCGGTGGTTGTGTACTTACCAGCAGCGAAAAAGGCAACATTGGCAAACATGTACAGGATATAGACAGTAGTCAAGGCAGTGGTGGCGTAGATCTTGAGCGATCGCACAGGGTTCTGTCAAGACCCGAGTCAGCCGAGTTCCATCACCACAACGTTGTTTTCTTACCTTGACCTCATTTGCAACGTTGAAAGCGTTGTTATAACCTCCATAAGAAAAGATGATGCGATAAAGAGCAATGGTCATGCCATAAGCTGATGCGTTGGAGCTGCCGGACCATGCATCCTTGAAGTTGGCGGTGGGGTTCTCAACTCGAGTGTTGCCGCCGAGGACGACGAATCCAGTGATGATGACGAATACAATTGTGCAGATCTTGACGACTCCGACAGCGTTGGAGAACCAGTATGCGTATTTGGTGTTGAACACCAGGGTCAGAGTGGCAAGAGTGTAGCAGGCCAGAGCCGTGCCCTTGATCTGCCAGTTGGTGCCTTCATGTCCGGAGATGGCCCAGAGATAGTTGGCCATGACTATCATAACACGTTAGTTTACGCCTGTAATAATAGTTCGAGTCGACTTGCCAGTCGCGTTTGCACTTCCAAATGAGAGGATGACACTCTGGACGGCAAAGGTTGTCGGGAAGAGCCACATGGGACGAGGGTAGGCTTGTTCGAGGAAGACGACTTCGGAGCCGGATCGACTGGGAAAGTAGGCAGTGAACTCGAGGTAGACGGCTCCGGAGGCCATACAAAGCTAATTAGGTCTATGTTAGTATTCGATCTTGGCCAACTATATCTTGAATGAAGGAAGCTTACCAGATAACCAAGAGTCCAGTACACAAAACTAACACCAACAGAGCCGGTACCAGCCAAAATGGAAGATGCTTGGCGGAGTCAGTATTGTTCCCTCAAGTTAGACATGAACAACATACGCGTCGAATAGATACCAGCGCCAATCATCATGGTAATGTTGAGCAAGGTGATGGTAACAGGGCCGACCGAGTAACCCAGAGGAGAGTTATTCTCGACAGGAGCACCAGTGGCATCTTGATAGGTAGCCTGAGCATTGTTGCCTCCCTTCTCAGCAATGTAGTGAGTGTTGCCATCAGCAATCTCCTCCCTCTGGCCCTCTAGCACAGTGGCAGCCTCGGCTTCGCCACTGCTGAATGGTCTTCGCCAGGCCATGACGTAGAAACAAAACAGGAAACAGCAGGGATGGTTGGATAAGAAAGGAGAGCCAAGCCCGTAGTTGTAGCCAAGGATTGCTGCATGAACACTCAAGAAGCAAGCTAGAAGCCCAGAGCTACTTATACAATGCGACTTCGGCGTAGCTTGTTTTACACTTGGGAGGCAAATAGTTGGCCGATATTCTAGCGATGTTTCTCCCCTGTTGTCTATTTCGACATTGTAGGGGCGAATGATACAACCAGGGGGCCGAGTGGGAGGATGCGCAGGGTGCGCGATGACAACAGACGTCGCCAACATGGCGAAACCGCCAGGTAGGAGAGAAATCAGGTTGTATTGAAACATAGGAAAGACTATCGGATGACTTGACGTGTCGTTGAAGACACCCTTTGACATAGGATTCTTCGAGAAGGATTCTACTCTTCTCTGCATGAACGGTGATCGACATGTCCCAAATCACCCCGTGATGCCTTTGAACAGAGATACAGTGAGAGGTCCACTTTGGATCTCACGAGATTCGGTCCTCGGCAGAAAGCGGCTCATAGCTTACGACCCAACATCCACATGTCGGTTCGCAAATCTTCAGATTGAAAGCCGCCCCATCGTCCCGGTGGGATATTGTGGGCGAGCCCCCCTTTTCAAACTTTCAACTCCAGATCAGAAGCCTGCTGAAACAGACCAGCATCACACGTATACGGCTATATGGCGTAATCGGCGAAATGGGGACCCCCTGGTTCGCGGGCACTAGGAATCTGGGCCGCCGATTGCGTGATAGATCTCTCGGCCGATGAGAGCGGAGATATTTCCGGGGGGGCCGGTGACTTGCCTCGCGCTCATAGGATGAAGGCCTCAAGGGTGTGATGCGTTATTATTAAAAGGCGGAATGGAATCAGCTCGTTATAGACATGGTAAGCGGTCGCACGGGCTGAAGAGAGGCATACGGTTCCGAGTGTGGGATGCTGGGAATTGGGATGGCCCATTCGCTTTATTACGTACTGCCTCAGCTTGACTGGCCTGTTTGAGTATCCGCAAGTGATTCCGTTGGCTAGAGACCGTGGTCGGAACGATTGCGAGATTCAATAGTTTATTTCGTCTTGGTGGTTAGATGTCAAGGACCTATTACGGCAAGACTATTACGTTACACTTTTCTGACTAACGTTATAGGCAGTGGAGACGAGGTAAACTCCTAGGTAATGGATATATCCTTTCTAGTATATAGTCCCTGTCTACCTCGCCTGTCAAGACATCACATGCTCGAAGTATCAGTTGATCTTTCTGGGCTGGGGATTGTTTAATTCTTGGCCGACCCTTTTTATTGATGCTTGATATGGCAACTCATCATTTCATGTTTTAAAGAGTGACTCCTCCTGGCAATAATATAGAAAACACAGAACACAGTTCAGGACAAATACTCACACCAAGCATCACACCATCTGCAAGTCCAATCTAGACCCAAACAACCTCCATCAGCACCCCTTCCGGTCCCGGAGTCTAATCTCAATCCCATTGCCCTCAGCAGACTCGGATACAGAGTAAACCTCCTTATCAAAGCCTGTTGTCTTTGCCCACTTGTGCACCTCCTTGTCCAACATGCTGTCAGCAGATTCCACCACGTCAGTGGTGTGGGCTATCTGCGCGACCGCCTGCCACGCATTCCCGAGAGCAGAAGCCTTTGTGTTGGACAGGAAAAGTGCGACCGTAGTGAAAACTAGTCCAAGATGGACCCCAGTCAGGATCAGAACTGAAATGAGTCCAGTCCATCGCCCCGGGATGAGCCTCTCGGTCGAGTGTATCGTCGTGACATTGTACTCGCGATCAAAGTCTTTCAGCCAGTCATAGTAGATCATCTGGTGTATCCGGGTTCCTAGGGCCTGGATGGCTATGGTTGGATCCCCGCTTTCTTGGATGATGCGCTGGAAGGTTGAGCCGTGCTCTCGATGGGCCCTCCACCGAAAGTCGGACTTGCCGTCGTACATCATGTTCCAAGCAAGCTGAGACCCTCCAGGATGCTCGCTCATGGTATTTTCGAAAGATGGGTCCACATCTTCTTCAGGGTCCTTTTGGCCATCTGCCGCATAAGGGGTAATGTCGGGCTCGAGGTCGAGGATGCCCCGAGCTTCGCGAGGACGAGACCCCGGAACAATTTGGCGGTGTATGCCTTCAGGGCTAGTAGGTTCAAATGGTATTGGTTGTCCGCGCATGGTGACTTTGTACATCCGTGGCCGATATACGTTGAAGTGGCAGATGGAGGCATTGAACACCTCCTGGCCACCGTAATAACCTGTCGTCCATAGGCCTTTAGACTTTGACGTCCACTCTTGGTAATTACTTGTTCTTTTCTCAAGAGAAGAGGGCAGAGGGTAGGACTGGACAGCGGGGACAATTTCCCCGATATTTCTGGTTGTGTTGAGGATGATTATTTGCCAGAAGGTATAGGGGTTGCCACCTTTAGGATCCGATTGGTTCTTTTGGGGGATGTAATGTATGTCAGAAAGCCCCGAACACAGTGAGATAGACCAGCTGTTCCCGTTGCTTGTGTTTGTGTGCATTTGGCATAGATTTGTTTCATTCCCTCTCCACTTGCCAATACGCAGAACTACTGCACCAACCAACGGTCCCCGGTTCTTAGAGAAGTAGTAACCGTTTTGGTACTTAGCCTGTCGCCGTTTTATGACATTTGTCGAATTCGGTTCAATGCTGAAGTCGTCCAAAGGCAAAGGCTCACAGATGGTACGGGTGTTGACGACCATAGCAGGCCCAGAGTAAAGCTCCAACGACGCCCTCGAAGTTTCGTTCAAGAAGGGCAGCATAGCTCGATAGGTATTGCCTGTGTCGCCGGGAGAGGACTCGCCGACCTGAGCCTCCGCGAATCGCCACGCGGCAGGTTTGGATTTCCAGCATGAAACTCCATTGTCTTCCTTGTACTTGTCGCTTCCGTTGAAGGTCAGCTTCAGATTCTCCGCCTTGGCTGGCGCCGCGATCTGGTTTGGTCTAAAGGAGGACAGGAGGACAGTGGAGATAAAGGTCGAGAGGATCATGACAGTGACTGCGGTGACGATGATGAGGGAATTGAAGAGCCCCGAATAGCCACGCTTAGAGCGTCTCAGAACCGCAAAAACAATGTTGATGGGGCTTGAGAGCAGTGCCCTTTCGGCAGAGAAGATGGGGATGTCTTGGAAGCACACGCCGCAAGTCTCGAGCATAATGGCGGACAACGCTGCCACGACAAACCCAAGTTGGAGAGTGATCGAGGTACGCATGGCAGCGGAGCAGATGGTGGCGGTCCCGGGAGCCCATTCGTGAAAGACGATGGTCTTCCAGAGCTCTGTTTCGTTGCGGTCTACAGCAGCCTCGGCGCCTTTCCAGAGGAAGATGAGGATGGCGCAGGATGCAAGAATGATCAGGGTGCCAACCACGAGTGTAACCAGACCAAACATCCCGATGCTTCGCCGCCAAGAGTAGCGCCGCCGTGGAAGCCCTGGCTGAGGCTCTGGCTGGGGCGGGAAGAGGTGCGTCTCAGACTCGTTTTCGCCACGGATCGCATCGTATTGACCGAGGTCGTCGACAATGGTCTCTGAGGAGATGGACTTTAACTCTAGAGTTAATGGTCCAGAGGTCGTCTCGATATTTGGGATTTCTTGGTATTGAGCCATGGCTGGAACAAGATGTGAGAAAGGAGAAAACAAGGAGGGAAAAGGTACAGAAACGTCCTCTGTTTTAACCCGTCATTTCTGCCCAATTCCAGAATGTCAGCAAGCCATAATACAGAAATGCAATAGAGCTGAGCAACCATCAGAGATCTTGGCAGGCAGGCTGAGAAAATGCACTGCAGGTTGTCTTGAAGATTGAAGATCTGATAGGAAGATACTTACGCCACAGCATCACAGAAACTGCGGCAAGGGTCGCGTGACTGGATAGGACTGGATAGAAAAAATAGGCTAGGAATTCTAGACACAATCAAGTCGCCAGTTGGCTACTGGCTTGCATATGGCGTTGTTTCATGTCCTTTATTCCGCAACAACGCGGCGGTGGCATTGGGGTGACCACTCAGCTTCTCACCGAGGGAGAGAGAGCATTGGTTACACAACTCTGGCATTAAGCCCAATCCGTACAAAGTTGCAGCCTGAAAGGGTTGGTTGGGTTGACTGATAGTTCCTGTCTTCCCTTCTCTACTTTTGTGACAGTTGCTCAAATCATATGACCAATGGCACTGCTATAATATTGTTGATGATAGTATTCAGTAGCTTACAGACAGTGTTGAGCACAGTCGTAAACAATATAGGTTCCAAGAACTAGCATATAACAAAGCAAAAATCTACAGATTCGGTCCCCGAGTCAATGCCCCCGGGCGGATCGCAAACTTCCTAGCATCATACCCCTTGGGCCAGATCCCATTCTTCCCCGGCGCCAAGATACCCTTTGGGTCCAGGGCATCCTTGATGGTGGTGTTGAGATGCATCTGCGCATTGTTGTTGAAATTGTACGTCTGCGCAATCTGATCCATCAACGCCAGATGCGTCCTATACTCTCCCCATCCCCTCTTTGCCGCATCGTCAATCAGCTGGCTGATGAGCCAGTGGGCTCTGCGACACGAGTCCGGGTCCTCGCGGTCAAAGACGAGGCAGACGATGTGGTGCATCTCTCGCATGCCGATGCAAAAGTCGCCAATAAAGTCGAAGCCGGCCTCTTCGCAGCGCCTCTTGGATAGTTCGTATTGGGCTACCGCGTCCTCGCCTGTTACCTTGGCGATGGGGGAGAAGAAGAGGTGGGCTCCGTTGGGGAGCCAGTTTCTAACGGTTTGTCAGTCATAATAGGTTGTGAGGAGCTTAGCTGTGGCAACTTACACCCACTCCAGCTCAGTTGTTGTGGGGATTCCCTGTAACGTGAGATCGCGAGTCTGTAGGACGAGGTTGTTTGGCATGTCCTCGGGGAAGTAGAACTTGGCTCCAGGAATAGCAGAGAAGGCCTCCTTGACGATCTGCCACATGACCTTTCTGATAGGTTCAGGTCCGTAGAGGGCACCGTAAAAGTTCCAACGTCCAAGGTTGAGCTTCTTTGCAATCTCATCGAGTTCCTTGTCGGTAAGAGGACGCTCAGAGGATGTATACGATGCCCGATTGCCCTTCAGGTTCATGTTAATGCCTACAATCATTTTAATACCGAGCTTCTAGTCAACCTACCATGACAGCTGCGTCCATAAGAATACTCCTCACAGTAGGCACATTCTGGAGAACCATGGATGTCCTGAGAGGCCTGATGATCTCAATGGCTTGGTGGAGGTCCTCGTCTCGGGGGAAAGTGATCATGTACGATTGATAACCCCCCGGGTTCGGCATAAGCCAAACGCCCATCTTAACCACGATGCCCAGAGATGATTGGGTAAATATGCCGTCATTGTACGGACCGAAACCATAGTTGAAGAGTTGCCAGGCTGAGTTGGGCTCTTGATCTTGTGGAGGCGCGTTGGGGTCAGCATTGGGATTTGGGAGTGCACCCATTCCTGTGCGAACGAGGGTTCCGTCCGGTAGTACAACTGTTGGATGTTAGATATACGGTCGGGGCAACGAAAGTCATCTGATGGTTACCTTCCATGCCGCAATGCATCATGAAGTGATCACCTATGAGCTGTCAGTGATGATTCACTCTAAAGAGCGGCAAGGGCTCAGACCATATGGCGTGTAGCCAACTCCTCGCTCAGTGGTGTTGCCAATAACAGATCCTCCACCTAGGTCAGGCACATCAATCCAGAGCTTGTCCCGCAAGTTGTTGGCAACCAAGTATTCGTGAAGATCTGTAAATGTGACGCCAGGCTCCACCAGAGCATACGCTCCATCAACGTCAACTTTAAGGACCTTGTTCATATGCTTGCCGAGCTCAAGGCCAATGGATCCAGGAACTCGGGGAGCAGCACCGCCGTATCCAACGTTTCGGCCAATGGAGAAGGGCCAAAGAGGGATCTCGTATTCGTTACAGAGTTTGACGATTGCTTGAACTTCGGCGATGTCTCGAGGAGTGATGACGGCTGAAGAGACGAAATAGGATTTGCCCGTGATGTGGAACATGTCGTGGGCTTTACTCTGGTCGAGATACTGGTCCTTGCCCAGCTGTTCCTTCTCGGAGATGATGGTGACATTTTCTGGACCAGTGACCTCCCTGGCAGCCGCAATGAACTTGTGGAAGACGGCGGCGTCTATGCCGGGGGGCAGGGTCAGGGGATTAGCCTCAGAATTGCTGGCCATCTTGGTGTCGATTGAGGCTGTATTCTAGGGATTTTCAAGTGAAGCACACAATTAGCACCACAAAGACTCTAAGGCAATAATCTCTGCGGAATCTGCCAGCTTAAATATCTCAATGGCACATGAAAAACTCCACCTGCACGCAACGATAGCTTCCTGGCATGTCCCCAAACAAAACCCACCATGGCCCGGGCCGCGACTCATGCAACGATGCAAGCTGCAGGAGATGTGGAGGCTCGGACATGGCCCGGACATGGTAGCATAGACAACACAGCGCACGGTGGGGAAGTATTCGGACAGTTTTATGCAAGTTAGGCCTGGTATGCTGACATGGTGTTTCATTGAGGGTGGTGCATGTTGGAGGTTTCGGCTGGATAAGGAATTCCGGGATGATAGCATGCATTGTTATGTAGAGCGAATTCCATCTTAGTATGTTCGTTATAGCCTCATATCAGAGGTCGGTGATGCTCTTTAACTTGACCAGAACCCTTGCTTGATCATGAACTCTTGATATGGTAACGCAGAGCCTCCTCCGGGGCAGATGAGATATTTATTGACTCGGGATTGGATACAGTGCGTGCATTTTGCAAAGACCCTGGCTGCATCCATTTAAACCCATAATCACCCAAATATGAATTATGAACTAATACTAATCATAGCTTCCCCTTCACACTACGCTATTCGAGTCGAGGTCCCAACGTCCAGAATATATCCTTACTCTTGGTCAATACAAGGCGAAATCATCGGGCATATTGTTGGTATTGTTGGTATCAATGACGTCTCCAAGAGAAGTTATCGGGCACAATATATTGATACTGCATCCTATATTTAACACCCACGAAATGCCCAGTAAGTCCGTTCAACCATACAACATGTCTAAGGATGACCAACAGCTTCTTATGCACAAGTGTTGGCGCTTATCGCGCCACCTCTCAAATGCTTCCGCCAAAGTCGACAAGGAACCCCAAACTCCAACACGTTTCAGCCAGGCCACACTCATCGCTTAGTCAAGAGTCGAGAGTATATCCAGCCTATTCTAGACTTACAACTACGCATTTCCCTCACTACTGAGAACCTAATAACTAGCCTCAAGGAACAATGGATCCGATGAGAATCAGCACCGGCACTTCCCCTCAGCAGCAATCAAAAAACACCAGGTATCTACCGAGCCGACAAGCCTCACAACCCCGCAAAGCTCGTAGATCGCTTCCCCGCAAACAAGGGGGGCCATCGGCACTAGATCGCGGCATTAACGGAGACGCATCAGAGACCTGGGGTTATCCTGGCCCTTACCAGAGGTTCTGGCATGGCTTCACTACGTGGCACCCAGGCTACTTCGAGGTTGGTCCGCGTACGCGTCTGTGTCCGTGGCGTCCGTCACCTCCGCATTCCAGCTCGTGGCGGCCCGAGAGTTAAACTTTAAAGGCGTGTACTGCCTCGGCTTACCTATTTGTTGATCAGCGCTTTTGTAGCGTCAAGTGGGATATGAGCATGCACGCGTCCGCAAACAGAACCCATTGTTGCATTGCATACTTTCCAAGCAAGTCACTTTCTATCCTATAGTCTAGATGACGGTAACACAAGAACCTCTCCACAAGGCTGCGGTCGTAGTCGTAAGTTCACACCCCCTTCATATCAGTAATCTGAAAGTCTCACACAGAACAGCGTTCAGATTCCAGCTTCCGGTTTGAAGTCCGCTCAGTACCGATTCCGCAACCTAAACCATGGGAAATCCTCGTCAAACTATCCGTCACAGGCGTCTGCGGCACCGACATGGGTCTCGCGGCCGGTAATCTCGGTCCATCCCGTGATATCCTCGGCCACGAAGGCGTAGGTCGCGTTGTACGAATCGGCGATGGAGTTGACCCCAGTATCGTCAAGACGGGTGATCGTGTTGGCATCGCTTGGGTTCGTGATGTCTGTGGACGATGCTCTTGCTGCCGTGAACCTGGTGGTGAGACGAGGTGTCGCGAGCTCCAGAATTCGGGGCGGAACTGGGACGGGACATTTGCTGAGCATTGTGTCGTGCCGAGCCGATACGTGTTGGTTCTTCCAGAGGATCCTGCCCTTCCGGATGAACTCATCGCTCCAGTGCTATGCGGCGGCGTCACGGCATACAAGGCGATCAAGACGTGCGGAGCTACTCCAGGAGAGTGGGTGGCCATTGTAGGAGCAGCAGGCGGTGTTGGAGGGCTTGCCGTGCAGTATGCAAAGGCCATGGGATATCAAGTTGCTGCTGTTGATGTCGGACCTTCCAAGGAGGCCTGTCTCAAAGCGGGAGCCGATGCCTACTTTGACGCTACAGATGCAAACATTGTGTCTGCTCTGAAAAAGCTGACTCCCGATGAGGAAGGGGCAAAGGCTGTTGTCGTCACTGCAGGATCGGGCAAGGCATATCATACTGCGCTGGATCTCGTTGCTGTCTTTGGCACGTTGGTTTGCGTGGGGATACCGCCTCCAGACCAGCCCTTAACTCTGCACCCCATCACAATCATGGATCGAGGAATCAGGATCATTGGGACTCTTGTGGGTACACGGACTGACACGCTAGAGGCTCTTGAGTTTGTTCGGAGAGGAGCTGTCAAGCCTGTCGTGAACTCGGTGGACTTTGATCAACTGAATGATCTGACGAGCAAGTTTGGGAATGTAAGTGCCCCTTTCCCTGTTGATAACATGGGCTAATGATTTAGACAACCGGAAAGTTTGTTCTTCAGTTCTAGTCAGGCGAGAGCCCTTGGGTAGTTTAGGCATCGTTATATCTAGACTAGCCCTCGATAGCCTATCACCCTTACAGCTCCTCTTGGACGTCTGTATCCATATCCACATTCTCCGTCTCCCATCCCGGATGAGCCTGTGGGTGCATGATATCCTGCGCTATGCTGTGCCAGAAGGCACAAGTGTCCTTCGAATTTTGGTCATCTTTAACCAGATCCCATCCGCCCGCCGAAGGCTTCATCACATTGGAAAAGAGTGGCCCAGATCCATCAACGACCGGCCATCCAGAATTTCCAGTACCATTAGTATTGCCATAACGTGCGAAAGACGAAAAGTATTGCAAATAGGTCGGTATGATCTTGGAGCGTAGCTGCAGTGCCCATTTGTTTGCCTCCCAGGCAGAGTATTCGAACGCTCTGATAAATATGGTCGCGATCTGTCCCGTCACATCTACATTGGCGAACAGCGGGACTAGATCAGTTGCATGATAGGCCAGCTTATCATTAGGAAAGCCGTAGTTCATGGCGTAGGCCTGCTTCGGATAGGAGTCGAGGAGATCCCTTGCGTTGCACGTGAAGGATGCGTCCCGAATGATGTGGCGTAGGCAGATGTTGTAGTCTCCATTGTAATCCCTCACACAGTTATACCGGTTCGCAATCTTCGTTCTCAAGGGAGCCAAACTCTCGCCTGGAAGGAACTTGGTCAAGAACCCGTAGAAGGTAGTGTTGTCGACGACACTTTCCGGGGTAAAACGCTGAGCATCGTTCGCACAGTGAGAGACGATGGCGGATTTGATGCCTGGCCAAAAGTTTCCTATGTCAAGATGTTAGCATCACGGTCAAGACAGCATGTTAGTTGTCACCTACCTTGGGAGAAGGCCAGAGTAGGGATCGTCTTGATCCATGCATTGTCCACTGCTGGCCCGACGGGGAAGAGCCCAGTCTGTTTGACGCTTTTGAAAAGCTCCACATTCGCCAAAGCCAGGGTTTCTAGTGTTAGTGACGAGCTTCTGATGCATTTGATATCGTATGGGGCATGGCAGCCAAGGGAATTTGAGAAGTTCTGGTAGACTTGATCCAGCTGGCCGCCGACTGAGTTGTCCCACGCCCATTCGAAGGCCGGACTTTGCGTAACATATCGGGTGAAGAGCGGATTCTTCTGTCCATTTTCTCGGATGAGGTGATGAAGAATGGAACCACCGCCGGCTGACTCTCCCCAAGCACTGACAGTGTTGTTATCTCCGTGAACCTTGCCAATGTACTTCTGAACCCATCGGAGCAAGAGATTCTGGTCGTACAGCCCGGCATTGGGTAGGCCGTTGGCCTGCATGAAGGAGCCAGCCAACCACCCAAAAGCTCCGAGCCGATAGTTTCCCGCCACGAAGATGGTGTTGTAACCAGAGGCTTTGATGAGGGACCTCCCATTGTAGAGGGGCCCAGTACTCATCCTCTTTGTACCGAACGCATATGCCCCTCCGTAGAACCAGACGGTGACGGGCAGTGGCGGCTGGGAACCTGGGTCGTCAAACACCGACCGCGGCACATAGACGTCAAGGAAGAGACAGTCTTCAGTTCCGCTCCAGGAAGGCGGCTTCGTAGTAGCATCCGACTTTTCTGGGTCAAGGTCCTGATTAGGGTCTCCCAGGGGACTTTTACCGCCAGGTGCATTTCTCAGTACGCTTGGGTTGATTTGGAGACAATCCGTAACCTTGGGGGCAACTTGGATGCTGTTGTTGCGCTCCTGTGGGAAATCGGATGCGCCGAAACGTACCGGCTGAGCCCCGAAGCGGACATTCTCAAACAGGTAGATCTTTCATTTATTAGCTGAGTCCATATTCGAGTTCGATACGCATCGCACCTTATTGTCTGCTGGAAGGATCTTGGCCGGGTACGATCCCCAAGGAAGATCCAGGGTAGGAAGAGGAGGGGGTGGTGCCACTCCATGAGCGTTGGGGAGGAGACTCAAGGAGCCGAGTAGGAAGGTTTTCAAATGCATAGTTGTGAGCTTTGCTGGTATGATAGAGTGAGTATCTGCCTATGCGTCTGTTGCCCTACTCGCATACTTATGCTCATATTATAGGTCGAGCATGTGGCTTCTTTCAATATTCAGCTCTCCACAAACATATATCACATCCCGCTAGCGTGTGATGAGTTGCCGCCACCTACCGTAATATTGGCGGCTGAACTGATAATATTGGCAGCTGAGCTGAAACATTATTCAACTGGAGCGGGGGAGGCACGGCCTGAATTGTACTTGTATGTGATTCAGGCTCTTTGGAGCGTGTATAGAGATCAAGTTGGTTGCACTAAGATCGTCTTCTTGTACGTAATAGGACTTGTTCGAGAGATGGCGCGGCTGAGGGTCGGGCTCGACGAGAGGGGTACGCACGCGGCCAATGTGCATACCGTAGTTCTTACCACAGGTCTATAGGGGAATCCGCTTTGGCTCAATACGGGCAATCTCGACAGCCTGCAGAAAGGTTCTGAACAGGGGAACATTGGCGTCTAACAACTTCTGCGCCATTTTTGGATCCATACCTGACTCGCCATCAGAAGAAGGCTGAGCAGAGGTGTAGTAGAAGACATAACCGGGGTGAACACCAGCTTCAGCCAAGCCACCGGCAACCTGTTCAGGGCTGTCGGAGAGATCGACAGGGAGATGCTTGATACGACCTTGTAGGGCAGATGAGATCAAGGACAGCTGATTCCCGGATAAAGGGCAACGAGAGAGCGTGTAGATGGTAGCCCAACGATCAAGAGAGTCCAGCAAGGCGCGGACAGTGTTGAAACCTGAAATGCTATTGGCACCACGCAAGACAGCCGAGAGATTCTTGATTGCTGGGTCAAAGGTGGGGAGGTTGCGATAGAGACTGGCTGGATAATACGTCATGTCATCTTCATCGATTGACCATCAGATTCGTAAAATCAGTAAAGCTTGACAAGCCCATTGAATCTGGCCTAGGTGACTGTTCGTAACAAGCACCGCTATTCAAGGACAATGAGTGAACCTAGTTTCGATGATATAGAGCGGGCTGGAATGCCGTCGATTCATCCTCGACAGTCTAACGGCTGGTCAAGGCGGCATGCGTTGTCTCCCCGAGAATGAGGTTTACGCACTACCACAGCGAAGCTAACCCTCAAGGTCACTCTATGCTTGTCAGTTTCCAGGGGGCTAAAATGATAGACGAAAATCCTACATTTCCCTATTTTGTCCCCCAGGCTCAGGCCAAAACAGCACCAGCTCAAGGTCATATGCGAGAAGGGGAATAATTCATGGGCGTCTGGATTCATGGCAGAGTATGGCTATTATAACTATGCTATATGTTTCTAGATAGTCTAAAATGATTTTTATAAAACAAAGGCAGCGTACTTTCAGCCCTCAAGACCTTGGGCATTTGCCCAAGTTCAAGTAGATGTCGTAGCTGTCTCGGATAGCAATTGCTAGTAATGAATGATATCCCATCAACCGATGGACAGTTCTCTGAAATCAAGTGATGTTTCAGAACAAACTATACTCACCCCCTTCCTTGCCGTCATGCTGCTGCATTGGCCTAGGCTTTTTCCCTCGAGGCTCAACAACGATCCAATCCTTCACCACAGCAGTCCCATCCGCAAGAGCAGCCAACTGTTCATCGGTACAGCTCTCCGGCAGACGAACAAAACACATATTTTCCAGGGCCGACGGTACCTTGTTCCTCACATGCGCCACACTCTTCGGGCCAGTAGTGCTGTAGTTCCTGTTCTGGGCTAGGTTGATCTTTCCGGTAGCAATGTCGCGGCCAAACATGGCACGCTCAAAGACCTCGGACATTGCTTCGGGCTGGTACGCTGGTACGCCGTGGCCGGCTTGGAAGATTCGTGAGAAGGATAGGTTACCGTGCTCTCGTACGAAGCCGGCTTTGTATGACGCGTTTGTCTTGATGAACTCGTAGCCTGCGGAACGGAATCCTTCGGCTTCCTGAAAATTCAAGGCTAGACTGACGTTCTCGCCGCCATACCCTGCATAGAGGAGTCAGTATCAGGAAGTGGTGATGCTTTGGTGGGTGGTACTGACAAGGACATCGGTAGTCTCGATCACCGTACACAATGGCCACATTAACACCGCGCTTGATCACATTCTCCAGCGTGGTAAAGCTACCAATCATTGGATCGCCGGTTTCCCCAAGGAACACCTTGGCGATGAGTCCCCAGTCGGCGGTGAAGTTGAGGGGTACGCCGAGCTCTTGCTGTACCCAGGCCTGGTTGAGGTAGTTGTCCATGTAATGCCACGGGAGGACTGTCACGTTGGAAACAGTGACGTCGAACGGAGAGCGCTAGAACTGTCAACATTATAAGCATTCTTTGGTTGTGGGAATCAGACTCACATCAGATAATACTCCATATGCGCCTTGTATGACTCCAAAGCATAAATTCGTCGCCTCCACGCACGCTTCATTCGCAGTCTCATTATTCCCAAACCTCTCAGGATCACCTTCTGACACCAGAGCACGGCACCTATCAATAAGAGCGTAGCATCCTTCACCAGGGGCCGTAATCTGAGCCACAAGCTCGTCATACACCTCCTCCGAGAAAACCTGGATCCCGTAGGTGTTGTTGTGACCGAACGTCGGATACCCCATCCCCATGGCGCGGTAATCTATGCCGGGCTCGTCGAGTCCGAGGGTAGCGAGATTGAGGGTCGTGGCGTTTTCGAGAGAAGGTGTTCCGTTTTCGATGAGTTCGTTTTGGTCTTGGAAATAGGAAAAAAAGTGTGGTCCGTACATGCCGCCATACTACAGAGATGGTCAGTTTTGGGCAGAAACAAACTTGGGCTCACCCACAGATGAAGTCCATAGGGAGGTCTCATCACTCTTGGTGGTCCATTCCGGAAATCTAAACAAAGTCAATAACCCAGCAGCTTCCGGTCTTATTGATCAGCTTACTCGTTGAACCAAACCTGTGCAAAAGCCCAAAAGGTTCTCGCAGCGCTCATGGTCGTTTTCGGGACTGTTTCGGGGAGTCTGACATCAAGGGTTGCTTGGAAAGTCGTGGCATTGACCTCTGGAACCTCGCCATCCTCTGTCGGGGTGAATGTGTGTGATAAAACGTCCAAAGTCCCGTTGGCCAGTTTGGCGTATGAGAATCCAGTCCCGATGGGCTGGTCGACATACAGCATGTTGACATTGTTATTCCAGGCAAATTCATTCAGGGTGGTCGAGTTTCCGTCAGGATTGAAGAGGCATGGGAAACCAGATGTGCCGTCAAACGAGGTTGTTCCTGGTCCTCCTCCGAGGTAGATCGACGTTGGTGCGTTACATGGGTCGTTTCGAGACTCTTGAAAGTTGCCATTGAGCATTCCTGCTGTGAACAAGAGGGATGTCCCGTGACTTACCAAAGTACCAGAAAAAGAGGTGGGCAGGCACATCATCGTCCCAGTCTTTCGCATCTGGGAGTAGATGCTTCGGTAGAGTCACATAGCCACTATACGAATTAACGCCACAGGTGGTCTCGCAGATAGATGTCTATGAACCAAGCATTGTCAGCACATGGTGACATCTCTTGAATGTCGCTTCAATGGTGAATCAACCTTTTTGTACGAGATTTCTGCTCCCTGGAAGAGCTTCGACCTCAGTACTTGAAGACCTTGGGGAGGAGGCACGAATTGCTGCGCAGCCGTTAGAGTCCCCAGGGAGAGGAGAAGCGTCGACAGGAGCGTCATGATATGTCAGACGAGAACGAAGGTGAGTTGATGTCAAGGCGGTGCTGATGAATCGAGTTCATTCTGTAGGAAGCAGAGCTTGTTTATAACCCATCTCCCTCCTTCGATCAACACAAAAACTTCCAACAGAACGCGTATACAATACCCATCCCGTCGTGGCTTGGCCGATGAATACGTTGACAATTGACCCCATCCATAGAATCCTCCATTTCCACGTTCCCCAGAGTTTGATGCTGGACTCGTCATACTTTGGCGATACGACCAATGAAGGTCCTGGCCGTGAAACCCCAGACGATGTTGGGTATGGGGACTATGCGGATGCCTGCTAAGCGAATCAATTAATAGGGTCTGCATTGGACAAGGGGGAACCGAGAGGACAGTCGGTACGGAGGCCCATTCATTGTCCGTTGCCGGTGTGTGCTGGCAATGAACGCACAGCATAACGCAATGGCACGTCCGTATAGAATTGACATTCAAACTATATGCTGCTAAGAAGTCGGGTCAAAACTGCAAAATTGACCTGGACAGATACTCGGCACGCTCGGTCTGTAGGATCAAGATCAACAACACCAAGACCACAGGGGAATCATCGCCATCATGAATTCCGGCGAGCCAACCAATCAGAGCCCAAACCCGAACCAACAGCCCCAGGGTTGGTCTCATCTTTAACGAGTCAGGAGTCAGGCCATGGTTCCCCAGCACAGCCCAGGCTAGAGACGGCGTCGGCCGAGGCCTTGGCACTCAAAGGACGCGCAACACCATCACGGCATTCACTTTGGCAATCATCAAGAGGCAGGTGAGGTGCAAAATAGTCTCTTCAGCTTTGCATGCATCGCATTCTTGTATAGTGTATATCAATCCGTCTGGCCTACTCCCCCAAATCCCTTGCATTCCTTAAGGGAAGCAAACTTTTGTCCTGTTTCCCTTCCCGTATCCTTCCTTTCCCTGCGCCGTATACAGTCTTCGCAGTCAAGTCAACGCTCCCGGAGACATCTTGACGCGGGTTAAGCAGGCATCGCCCGACTCCGTATAAGCCTCTTCCTCGACGTGTTCCATCGCAGTGACCCTTCCGTTTGCTGCGTAGTTAAAACCACATTAAAGCTTGGGTGTCTCTGACCGTTCAACGGTGAGAAGAGCAGCCAACCAGACCGAGGGCCAACCAACATGACCAGAAAGTTCGAGGATTAAAAAAACAGCGAGAGTAAATCAGAGGCGACAAGGAAACGCGCAATCGCAAACAGAAACAGCTCCCAAAACTCCAAATGCGGATGCCCGGCACGCCATGCCAGGCTGCTTGCTTGCTGACAAGTCCAAAACCGTAAACGCCAAACATTGCTGGCCGTAAGCCGTAAAAACATACTCCAGTAATCCTTCCGAGGCTAGCCACAGTGTGTGTGTGTGTAGTGTGCTGTCTCGAATCAAACAGACAGGAGGGAGGATTGATAGATATCCCGGCCGACAGTCATGCTGAAGTCCGGTGTGGCCATGTTGAAGAGGGGATCCACGGTCATTGATAGAATACCAAGATAGCACTGCAGTCTTGGAGCTGCTCTTGGTAGTATAGTAAGTGTGTGGCAGGTTGAACTCGTCTCAGAGGATGAGGCTCGATTCACAATCGACATCGCGATACTATCCTCGGATTGCTGTGGCAGTGTGAGAGTCACCCGTCCAGGGGAACAGGTCCATCATCATCTGTTGCTGGACGTGGAAAGAAACATCGGTCGACGGCGTACCGTCGAATGTCATAAAGGCAGGTGAAGCGGACCTTGCCGAGGCAGATGTCCTCGGTGTCGGTGATGCGCTGCTTGCCTGGAAGGCATCCTTGGGTGTCGACGGGGCCGAAGAAGGGTGGTAGACACCATGTCCTAGCGGAAGACTATGATGAACGGCGGGGCCGGCGTGATGGATGCTGATGGGGCTTCCGAGAGACGTGACGTTGCTCCGGCGAGGAGCAGGAGCGGCGCCTCCAGAAGAACCGTCAAAGCGAGCACCGCTGAGCGTACCGTCCCTCATGTTAGGGCTCGACTGCTTTGAACCAAACTGCAACATCAATGACTGTCAGTAACCAACTCTTCAATTGTGCTTCTGGCCCATCGTGCCATCCCGTACATCCAGGTGAAGGGTAAAACCATCTTGACGACCGAGGGGAGGACGAGGGCCAGAGGCGGGTGAAGCAGGGCGCACTTCGGGGGCACGTACAAAGCAGTACTTGTTGACCAGCTCTTCGTACGAGGAGCTGGACAAGGTCGAGTTGGGCGAGGTCGCCCCGTGGGCCGTCTGGCTCTGAACCTGTGTCGCGGGCTGAGTCGTCGATACGGGGAGGGCGGGCTTAGCACTCCGGACGTTGGCCTTCATGTAGAGCCCGTCCTTCTCTTTGGAGCCGGAATCCTTGGCCGCCTGGACGGCGGCGCTGAGAGACGCGCCAAAGTCGTAGCGGTTCGAAAAGGCAAGGCCGCTGGGCGAGCCAAAGCCCTTGGCCATGTTGTCGCTGGCGAGGTTGCCCGCCGACTTGGACTTGAGGCGGAGACCCGAGGTACCGTTGCCCGACTCACCAAGATATTCATGGATGGGCTGGTCATAGCTGAGCTTTGCATCCTCTCCAAACTCGCCGAAGCCAGCAGGCATCGACTTGGGGCGAGGCACCGTCGAGCCTCCGGTGCGTCGGTTGCTCCGGGGAAGGCCATTAGCCGGGCGGGAAGAGGCGCCCTGGAAGTTGTTCTTCCCGTTCTGGGGAAGATGCTTCTTGCGGAAGTCAATCTGGAAGTTGCTCGAGTCGTTGTTGTCCCAGTAGTCGAGCCCACCGACGGCATATCGGACGCAGAGGAACAGAGTCTTGGACTCGAGGTTAGCCGTGTCAGCCAGCTTGATAGAAAAGGTAAACCGGTCGTGGCCCAACGGGGTTTCCCGGGGGCGGATCTCGTGGCTGTAGTCAGCGGCAACCTCCGAGGTGGTCTTCCAGTAGTCCAGAGTGAAGCGGCAGGTAACCGACTTCTGGAACGCTAGGTTGGCGACAGCCACCGAGCCTAGCAGCGTCTTTTGATCGTTGGACAGCCACACCTTTTCGAGCCGCACGGGCAACGCCCTGCGAGAGGCACTGTCGTGGGGAAAGTTTGATGTGAGAATCTCCCACTCGTAGGGGGGCGACCGCACTTTTTGCTGGCCATTGCCGGGGAAGGGATACTCAGTATCGCTCTCGTAGCTGTCGATGGGCGAAGAGCCAGCGCTCACAGCAAGAGGGCGGTCCACCTGCAGGAAGTGACGTACATGCTCGAGGTGAGAGTCAAAGTGGACAGCCTTGGAAAAGACGGGGGTGCCAGGCATGCTGGAGGGGCGTCGTCGCGAGGGGGGGCGAAGTGCAGGTCGAACGAGCTCGCCCGACTTCTTTCGCACCATCTGAGGCTTCTTTTGCAGATCCTCATCCGTCTCTTCCTCCGATACTGACAATGAGTTATCGGCAGACTTGGTCAGAGAAATGTGAGGCTCGGTGACGGAGCGAACATGTCCAATCTTGCGTCCCGCCTTGGCGAGGTCACCCAGGGCGCTTGTGCTGAAGCTCAGGTGAACACTCTCTTTCCGACGAGGCTGGCTATCGCCGTTTTCTTGTGTGGGTTGCGATCGCTCGGGGGATGATGATCGTTGCATGGGGATCTGGCTAACGGCATCTCGGAGCGCCTTGTCAAGCTTTCGGCCGCGGATCTGGGGTTCCTGCTCCTCGTCATCGCTACCGGAGGAGGCAGAGTCGGGGGGGGAGATGATGGCACCCATGGGCATGGCTCGGTCGTCCGTCAGCGGGGGAGGAGACTGGCGGACGTTGGATGGCACGGCTGAGCCGGTCATGCTCTTGAGATCCTCCGATGTGCCCTGGGGTGTCAGCGTGCCCGTTGATCCATCGCTGACGGCAGAAGCTGAAGGTGTTCGTCGGTGCTTGTGGAGGTACGAGGCGGATCTAGGGAGGTTTGGTCGGTTCCCTGTCTGTAGTGAGGAACGCCGGCTCGCAACGGGCGACGAGGAGGCTGAGGAGGCGGGAGATCGATTTGAGGGCGGCGTGTAAGGCATTCCCAATGCGTATGTGAGTTAGGGAGGAGGAGAGAAAAGGGGGGAGAGGAAGGATTCCGCGGAAGCTGTTGCCAGGAGCTTTACCACGTGGAGGTGAATAAGATGCGAGGGTTGAGGCGAATTGATCGAGGATGGTGAGGCAACGAGGAATGGAAGCCTTGTGGTGTTGGTAGGCGGCCTCAGCGCATGCGGGAGCGGGAAGGAGGATGGGAGGAGGTTATCGAGACGGGTCTAAGGATTAGGAAGGCACTGGTCAGCAGCATGCTCAAGGATGAATAATTGAGTGGCGAAACTGATTTTGGACAGAGGCGCCAAGTCATCGAAAAGGAATAATATTCATATGAAATATCGAGGCGACTGATGAAGCGCCAATGGTGCGTTTGTGTTTTTTTGTGCGTGCCTACTTACATGAACCGCGTGTAAGAGGAACTGAAGCAAACTGGCGACACGGTAGGTGCTCTGGCAATATTCCAGCAACAGAGCAGACCGTGAAGCGCAGCAGCCGCGTAGTCGAGAAAAAATTCCCCAGGCAGGAGGAATTGAGGTTGCCAGGTATCACAATCAGGTTGCACCGCAGGTTCCAGACAGGAAGAAGTGGTCCGGGGGAAGAGGGTTTATCGTTGGACTCGACTCGGGGAGAACAAAGGCGCTGGCGTCGTCGAGATTAGGAGGTGATACGAGGGAGGCGGTGCGGATGGGATAGGATGAGATGCGAGGTATGAAACAGCAATGGAAAAAACAAGAACCAGAATAGAAGAAAACCGAAAAAAGGCTGCTGATACTGGACGTTAATCAGTCAGTCAGTCATAAACTCATGGACAGCAAGAAAGCTGGTGGAGGTGCTGAACGAGATCAAGATGGCCTGCGGGGAGCAGGTGGTTTTGAGTGCCTGTGTGCGCCGCCGCCTCTGCTCTACTCTGCTCTGGTCTGCTCTACTCGCCGCGCGCAGAAGGCCCAGGACTGAGGCGCCGGGGCCGGCCTGAGCGGCATGGACTAGCACGACAAGGTTGAGAGCCGCGTAGGCATGGGCCGTCTGGCGGCGTCCAGGATGGGTGGTAGTGGAGGGCAGGGATGGGCAGGATTGAGTGCGAGCGGCGGATGGGACAAGGATGATGGGATGGGATGGGAT
>JAANQP010000465.1:0-13620 GCA_011320165.1 Fusarium protoensiforme | reverse complement strand
CCCCCTGACCCCTCTGATCCTCTATAGCTTCTGCAGTTTAGCAGTCGCTAGGCCATGGCAGAACAGGAAAACCACTATGGCTTTGACGAGGGCGGAGACGACGACCAGTCCATTGTGTCGGTATGTGTTGCGTTGTGTTGATCTTCTTTTTCAAGGGCCGCATTCAGCCTCAACACCCCCCCTCCCCCGCCCATTGTCCAATCTCGGCCGCATACAGCTGACCGCAATGCTCCCTCGAGTAGACGCGCGGGCTTGAGGCTTTCAGTCGCAAGGTCACCACCACAGCGACCCATCTGATCGGGCCCAATGCCGAAGCTACGGCTCTCCACTATCAAGCAGCAATGGCCGAGGTTCAGAAGCAGATGAAGCGCCCGACGGTGCAGCGAAGCATGTTCGCAATGGCGAGGACGACGCCCACCGACATAATGCGCTCCAGGCTCTCGACCCACGAGATCCAGCACCGCGCCCTTACCTATCTCCCCGACGAGCTTCTTGCCAATATCCCCGACCATGACAACCCTTACTCGCTGTTCCAGGGCTTCCAGGCCAGCTTCCCCGAGCTGACCGAGGAGGGCAAGAAGTTCCGCCGCCGGGTCTCCAGAGGCCGCAAGATGATTGAGGATTCAGACGGTGTGCCAGGAAGCCCCAAGCGGTTGACCCAGCTGAAGAAGGAGAAGGCCGCCATGATGCACGAGTTTGGTCTATTGGGCACCCGCAAGAGCATGGCGAGCTACGAGATTCGGGAAATCGACAACAAGATCGCCAACCTCCACGGCATGCGCAGAATCATCCTAGAGAGACTGGCTGGGTTAGAGCAAGACGAGGCAATGCTGGAACACGACAGTATGTGCCCTGCTAACCGATGCTCCAGGAGTTCAACGCTGACTTTACAGTTTCCGAGATGGAAGTGCGGGTAGAGGAAGCCCAGGCTCTGGTTGATGAGGCAGAGGAGATTGCGAGGAACACGCGGACCAGGGATGAGCAGGATCTTGTTGGCGACGCTGATGACCATGACCACGAGTTCATGTCACAATCCGTCTATGAAAAGATCCCCTCTTCAACAGGAAGCACACCCCGGAAAGCGAAAAAGGTCCTTCGCAAAAAGTCAATGCCGATTCTGCACGAGCACTTTGAGCCCGGAACTAGCATCAGGGAAGTCAGAGCACACAAGGACACTATCACGGCGGTCGATTTCGATGCACCCTTTGGCACAATGGTAACGGCTGCGCTGGACGACACGGTAAGGGTTTGGGATCTCAACGCCGGCCGGTGTATGGGTTACTTGGAGGGCCACACGGCATCGGTACGCGCTCTGCAGGTTGAGGATAATATCTTGGCAACGGGATCTGTGGATGCAACCATCAGACTATGGGATCTCAGCAAGGCCCACTATGACCCTCATGGAGGACTCGGAAAGGACGACGATGAGGATGCTATCGCTTTCGGTACGGACAACCACCTGGAGCCTCCGGACGGCAGCATGTCCGACTGTCCACTGTACACGCTAGAGGCTCACGTCGACGAGATTACGGCTCTTCACTTCCGGGGGGATGTCATGGTTTCTGGCTCTGCAGACAAGACAATCCGGCACTGGGACCTTGAAAAGGGTCGCTGCGTGCAAACATTGGATGTCATGTGGGCAGCGGCAGCAAGCATGACTTCTACAGACAACACATGGAGGCCTACTGGACGGTCTCAGTCAAGTTCCGCCGACTTTGTCGGGGCTCTGCAGGTATTTGAAACGGCTCTCGCGTGTGGTACCGCCGACGGCATGGTGCGTCTGTGGGATCTCCGAAGTGGACAGGTCCATCGCAGTCTGGTTGGCCACACGGGTGCGGTGACTTGCCTGCAGTTTGACGACGTGCATCTGGTGACGGGAAGCATAGACAGAAGCATCAGAGTAAGTTCACAAGCTCCTTTCAGCAGGATATTCTCTAACCAGGCTCCAGATCTGGGACCTCCGAACAGGATCTATTTACGACGCATACGCATACGACCACCCCGTGACAAGCATGATGTTTGACACACGGCGCATCGTGAGCGCGGCATCCGAGGACGTGGTCAAGGTGTACGATAAGGTGGAGGGACGGCAATGGGACTGCGGCGCTGGCGTCACGGCGGCCGAGGACGGCAAGTCTCCAGCTATCGTGGAGCGTGTACGTGTAAGAGACGGGTACCTGGTCGAAGGCCGGAGGGACGGCACTGTCGGTGTATGGACCTGTTGAAGAGATATATACGTGTAACATGTAAAAATCCACTCGAAGCGATTGAAAGGGTCGCCGAAAGAGTTGTGGCTCTCCATCTTGCTTCCTACCACTATACAGGATGCTCCAGGCCTTGTTAGGCATGTAGAGCAGCAATTATATAGCAAACATGATGAACGTAGCGTTTCCGGGGGAAAGCTATAGATTTCTAGTTATATGGAAAAGGACGGCCCATGAGCCGTTTCGCAGATCCGAGTTTATCGTATGTCGTGGTCTCATCAACTTTCCCAATCGAGCAACTCCAAGTCTCAAATTCTGAACCCTTCACCACCGCCCGGTGGCATTAATGATGCAACGGCCCGAAGCCACATTTCGCACAGACTTTGATCAATAAAACCTTTCCTTGTCGTTTTTCTTATAGCCAGGTCCTTGAAACATGGCGTCGGAGGCTCATCGACAGCTCCTTGCCGCGTACTTGGACGTGGCTCGTGATCTAGTCCGGGATGAATCGACAAGGAGCACGTCAACGCCCCAGGATGAAGATGATGACTTCAAGGACCTCTCAAGTGACGTGTCTAATCACGTCGAGGATGGATCAGATCCCTCGGATCCAACGGCGGATGCCATGATGCGACTTCTCGCGCGGCAAGCTCATGCGCTCCTCAAGATTCACGAGAGCTTAGCCTCCAGCAGCCACGCGCACGAAATCGACGAAGGTCTACTACAGAGAAGAATATCAGACTTGATATCCATCTCCTCGTCCAAGTTCTACGCCTATCGCTTTGACCTACTACCTGCCGTGTGGCGCGAGATCTACACGGACGCCCTCATCCTCGACACCCTTCGCCTCATCCTACGTCCTCTTCTGACGTCGCAGCCTCTTTCAGAGGATGTTCTGGACGTAGTCGTCGAGAAACTCGATAGGGCTCTCGTCACAGCGGGAGGTGGGAGACGCAGGCAATGGCTCGAAAAGACACTGCAGCTGCTTGAGGAGGCTTGGGCAACGAGCAAGCAGCATGAGCGGCCAGCCAAGCGCCAGAGACGAGAGGCCTCACCACAGCGCAGCTTCTCCAGCGAGGAGCCATACGGACGACCAGAATTGTCTCCAGAAAGAGCCTGTCCTCGCTACTCGGGTTGGACGATGGAGCAGTTTGAGGACTACATGAACAGCAACGGAGGAGAACCTCGGCCGATCGTCTTTACCGACCTGATCGGGTCCTGGCCTGCCCTCACGGATCGTCCCTGGAAGAGTCCCGAGTATCTCCTGTCCAAGACGTTTGGCGGGAGACGCCTCGTGCCGGTTGAAGTAGGGAGGAGTTATGTCGACCAAGGCTGGGGCCAGGAGCTGATTCAGTTCCGCGAGTTCCTCGCCCGCTACGTCGAGGTAGATCCCGCAGCATCTGCAGCAGCGACTGGCTACCTCGCCCAGCATAACCTCTTTCAGCAGATCCCCTCTCTCCGCAACGATATCGGCGTGCCCGACTTTTGCTGGGTTGATGTACCTCTTCACCCGACGACACCGTCCATCGACCAGCCGCCCCTCGATGTTCCTCAGCTCAACGCATGGTTCGGCCCTGCGCGTACCATCACGCCTCTGCACACCGATGGTTATCACAACCTGCTATGCCAGGCTGTCGGTGCAAAGTACCTACGTCTCTACCCCCCTCATGCCACGCCCATGATGCGGCCCAGGTCACCAGAGCATGGTGTAAACATGAGCAACACCAGCGGGTTGGACGTGGGCGTCCTGGAAGGTTGGGATGAAAGGCCCGAGGGGGTCAGTGAGGAAGACATAAGACGGATGAAAAGTGAGCTGGAGGGTGTAGAGTACTGGGAGTGCGTGCTTGAGCCGGGAGACACGTTGGTGATTCCAATCGGATGGTGGCATTATGTGAGGAGTTTGAGCGTGAGCTTCAGTGTGAGCTTCTGGTGGAACTAGACGGAGTCATGAGAGCGAGTATCGGATAGCCTTCAGAGGGCAATATGACGACCAGACATCAAAAGGGGCAAACACATCATGTGAGATGATTCAGTTTGGTTCATTCATGTGCCGCAGAAAGAGTGCAGATCAGATTTCTTCATATGCTTGCGAGAAAATCAACGAGACTGTCTCCCTATCCAGCCGCCGCAGACGCATCCTCCAAGCTATCGCCTGCACCTTGGGCCTCCCTCCTCGCCTTGGCGCCCGCCTTGAGCACCTCCCACTTGTCGCGGTACTTATCCAGCGTCTTTTGCATCTTGCGGTTGTCCTTCTCGAGCCGCTCCATCTGCTTCACGGCCGCCGCGAGCTGCTCCTCCATCTCCTGGTTCTTGCGCCGCAGGGCTTCGTCGCCCGTCTTGCTGAGGTGAGGCGAGGCGATGGGGGATCCGGGTCGTCTCAGGCGGTAGCTTTCCGCAAGAGCCATGGCAGGAGTCTGGGCGCTGGCCTCAAAGGCGTGGAGGCGCTTGGTGAGCTTGTCAATCATGTCCTTGAGGGACTTGTTCTCTGTGAACAGTTCCTCGATGATGTTGTTGAGCTCCTTGTCCGTGCGAGCCCGGCCGATGCGGCGCTTAACCCCGGGGGACTGCTGCGGAGCTTCTCGAGCGTCTACAAAGTCATCATCGTCTTCATCTGGACCATCGACGAGTTCCGAGGCCCCGCGTCTCTTTTCCTTTTCAGCAAAGCTTAAGATGTTGGCATATGACATGGTGTGGCCGGTTGTCGGCACGACGTAGAAGGAATCGTTGGGGCCATGACCATCTCGCACAAGAGCCTGCATGGTTGCTTTGGAATAGATCTTGGAGAGGTCGGGCTCCAAAACCTTGGATGGAGAGGCCTTGAGGTGGCTGCGCTTTGGGGACGTATCTGGTGACTCTGGTGTCTCGGAAGCAGTCGACTCTTCCTGGATCAGCGGCAAGCCAGCAAAAGCCAGAGGCGCCGAGATCTTATTGATGAGGCTCCCGAAGGTGTTGTAGAAGCGGGTGTATCCTCCATCATCCCCAGCAGCGATAGACGGCGCCGTATCAAGTCGTGGAGAAGACGAGCTCTTGCCGTGGCTCTCGGATCGTGGGATGGGCGGGACCCAAGCCGGCTTGCCAGTCTGTTCTATTATATTCTGCATCTTTGCTTTGGGGCCACGCGAGTGAGCATCAACATTTCCCGGGGCTTGATCGTTGGAGACGCTGGGCGCAAGAGGTTGGCCTCTATACTTGGATCGAATACCGCGGGCGGTTGCCAAGTTGCTGGCGATGGACGAGGACATTTCGCGGTGGGCATATCGTCGCTGTGTAGGAGGGCCCGGCTTCTTGGACGTCGCCGACTCCTGTCTATTCTCCTTCTTGGCGTCCGCATCCTGCGCAGCGGCGCCGACCTTGTCGGACTGAGCCTTTTCGTCGATCTCGGTGTCGCCGGGTTGGGACGGGGTTTCGGCCGGGCGCTTGAGGATCTCGGCGATCTTGCGGTGGTGCTCTTCGAGGAGCTTCAGTGTGCGGAGGGCCTCGATGCTCGACGTGGACCTGGCGGCGCTGGCAAACTCGCCGGCGGCCTGGGTGTGCTCGTTGATGGCGACGATGGTATCGGAGGACTGGTGAGCGACACCGGCGGCGCGCACATGGTCGTGGGCTCTTATAAGCGGCGAGGGCTCCATGGTTCCATGAGTGGTAAAGGTTGCAATTTCAGCAGAAGAGAAGGAGGACTCTGCTAGAGAATACGTTTGCGTTATCGTCTCGTAGCACACAGTCTGATGTCGAAGCGTGACGAGGTCAAGTGTGGAGAGACAAGAGGCACAAGACTTAGAGTTTCCACACTGGGATGCGGCAGCTGCTAGTGCCGAGACGACCAAGAATAAATACAAACAGATCCTCTTTTTAAATGCCAGACAGGAATGAAAGCTTGGGCTTTTGTGTGCCTGGTGCCTTGATATTGTTTTTTTCTACCTAGGCTGTAGGTGAAGGAGACAGTTGCTGATGTTGTCGAACCTTTGACGCAATCATCAGTCATTCAAGGAAGACCGTTTCAGCCCTCTGCACCCGAAAAAAGGACCTGTACAAGGTGATCATCACCTTAGTTTGGCGGGGTTCCGTCATGGAAGGGAAGTTTGGGGGCGGGACTTTTTGGTATCTGTGGAGAAGGATGGCAGTTTGTCACTCAGAGGCTTCAAGATGAAAAGAATACAAGTGTCAGTGTGTGTTCTCGACTCTGCCTTTCCGAGTTACTGGTACTGTAACAGTAAAGCTCGAAAAAGGGTTCGAATCCAATGTGTATCCTTAAAGTGATCAACCACAGCATCAACAGTTGCCCACCCTCTCGTCATTCTTCCATCTGCAAGAATGCACGCGAGATGATGACTGCATCAACTTAGCGGCCAAGAACCACGACGGCACGTCGATCCGGGCGGAACTTTGCGACATTATCCGCGCTTCTAGACACCACCATCTGAGCCTTTATCCCATGGAGCGGAAGCTGTGTCTTCATACCCCGCCTCCGGGTCAAAACTATAAGAGATGCATCAAGTTGAATACGCGGCCATGGCCTTGTCTGTCGCCGTCTAATCTCTCCTTGGCGAGATGTTGTCACGCTTATACACGGAGTCCTCCTTTTGTTTTCAAGTCCGGAGATTTTTCTCATCTCTCTTGAGCAACCCCTCGTCTTATTAGCTTACCATCACCTCTAGAAATAGCCCGCCATCCTTGTCGCGGCAGTCCAGAGACCCCTTACTACGTACAGGCAGAACTGGACTCTATAGCTAAACGCGTATTATCTCGCGTAGGGCGCCCTCACCGCTGCGCCACAACGCTCGCTCCAAGCTGCTGCTTGCAGCTCCTTGTCTGGTGAGAGCCTCAGCGCAGGACCTCGCAAGGGGTTGCGTACTGCTCTCCACTGAGCCTCTCCATATTGGCGGCCCCCACCCGGCGGATACATCCAGGGGTCTCGCACTCGGGTGGTTACATACGAGTTTACGACCGAAGGAGAAGGACGGCGACGGAGGTTGGGGCTGTTGGTGAACGCCGCTGCGGGTTTTCGTTTCGCTCAGCGGGTTACCTACGGATTTGCGAGCTGACCGTACCGCCGACTCTCGCTTCCTGCCTTGCCTGTCTGCCTGGCTGCCTGCGTGGAGCGAGCGAAGCTATCCCCTTTCCATGAGGCCACGGTTATGCGCTCCTAGCAACGCTCGTCTCAGCTGTAAGACCCCATAAAACCATGGACAAACAGACAGGCGCACATTGAGCAGACGCTGAACGAGAGCGAGGAATTCAGAGAAACCGAAAAACGAGCACCTGGCCAATCCTAGTCCGGACTAGCCTAGCCTAGGTCCCCCGTAGCCTGGCCCGTCTCTAGCAACCATCATCGAGCTAACAACGACCAACGACGTCAAACCTGGGTCGGTCTCGAACAGATCGTCACTCGACTCCGATCCAACTACAAGACCTCACTTTCCCTCTGGCTGGTCACTGAGCTGAGCCTCGCATTGCAAAGGATACTCACATTTCCCTTGCCGCCGCCATACATACACACTCGCAAACCCTACATCGACGACCAAGCATCGGCCCGGCGCGCGCGAGAACAACGGCCAGAGCGTCATCGCCGTCACCTGGACGCCGCCACTCGACCACCCCGTCCGTTCCCCTTCGAATCCATCCACCCTCCTGAGCGCGGCGATCGACCAGGCCACCATGGCTACAGTCGACAACGGCAGCAGCAATGGGCTGAACAAGCTGCTGCCAAAGTCCATTTCCAACAAGCGCCTTCGGAGGAAACAAGAGCGAGATCTGGGAGGGTTGACCTACGACGACACCGATGTCTTTGGCAACTCGCAATCCAGTCGCGAGACGCTCGAAAGTGACGGCACGCGCTCTGGAAATCTTGCCGGAGACGAAGACGAAGACACCAGCCATCGCTCCTACGAGTCGGACCCTGAATCGTGAGTTTCTTTCCTCCCGTCCATTTCTGTACTTGAATCCCCCATCGACACTTTCCCTCCCTTTTCCCTCGCGACAACCCTCGCTCGTAGTTCGTCTTGTTGCGCGGAAACCCCGATCGATGGGCGGGAACTGCGAGGCTGAATCAACCCCCCCGTTGTGCCACACTGCACTCTGCGACATTCCCAGAAGCCACCAAAAGGACGAGACAGACTGGCAGACGGGCTGTCAGCGCTTTGACCGCCGCGCCGCCAACTTTCATGTCATGCTTATATCCATCCACACGTGCTGTCACTGTCACTGCATCTTTGCTTTGTCGATTCTTCCTCGTTTCCGTATAGCTCTCTTATTCTCTTTTTGCCGTCTTATCTCGTTTGTACCTGGCAGGCTTGGCACTCAGCTCTCCTCCTGGCCCTACGGCACCCTCTCCATCCATCTCCACCCAGCCCAGCCTTCTGTCTTACTCGTCTGTGCTTCTCCATCTAACTGAGGCAACGTCGACACCTAGATCCATCTCTCGACCTGCGCCCTTCTCCTCACATCCTTCCCAAATCGGATACTTGACGACTTCGTCCCCCGTCGTCCAGCTGTCGCATCACCCCGAGTCCCAGTCGCCCACCGATCACGACTCCAACAGCAGTGCGTCCAAGTCGGCCACCTTTCCGGCCAAGCGCTCCGATTCGACCGATTCAAAGGAGTTCCGGATCGGCCGGAGCAAGACGGGCCTGCTTCCCCCCCACAACTCCAACCGCCGTTCAGCCTCACCCGGCACCAAGTTCAAGGGCATCTTCAAGCCCAGGAAGAGCAGCGGCAGCAACTCGAGCCCTGAACGTCGTCCCTCAAGCGAGCCTCGTCCACCGCCAGACACGCGCAGGGAACAGCCCACCATCTCCGTGGACCCTGAGCCTGTGCAGGTCCCGCCTATTATCGAGCCACCAGCTGCAGCCAAAGTTGCGTCCCCCGACAGGCGGTCGCGGGTTCAACCAAAGGTTGACACGAATCTTCCTCCTCGAACCCCCCCGAGTGGTGACAAGCCTGCCCCCGTCATCGTAAACACCCCACCGACGCCTACCGAGTTCGCCAACGCATCCGGCCAGTCATCTCCCGATAGGAGATCCTTCTGGGGTAGTGCGGGCCACGGCGCCGGCACAAATGGCACTTCCTCCTCACGGCCTATGAGCGCGCACCGAAGGAGTCGATCAAGTTCTGTAACTATCGGCCCCAGCAAGCTCTCGAATATCGTCTCAGCACCGTTGACCCCGACTCAAGAGAGCGGTGAAGCCACTCCGAGCGCGAATCAAGCATCGGGCTTCTTCTCGTCTATGCTATCAGCCGCACAGAGCGCTGCCAGTTCTTTCAGCATTCAGGGTGCCGGCATTGGTATTGGCGGAAACAAGGCTCGAAACTCAACCGCAAGCACCCAGGAAAATACAGAGCCCGCAAAGACTGAGAGCGAATCCCGGCCTACCTCATCCACCCCGATGCCGGACAACAAGGAGAACAGAAAATCGGCGGTGTCAACGATTGGGGCAGGCGAGCTCAGTCTCAGCCAGATTCTTGGCGAATCGGCCAGTTCTATAGCATCGCCCAGCAACGCCAGGTTCTCCGACATGACCGACACACGCGCCCGGTCCGAGTCGGCGCCGGTTGACTCCCCAGCGAGTCCCGTCGAGTTCATCCCAGATGAGCCGTCGAGTCGCCCTCGCTCGCTCTACGAGACGGCCAGCGGCGAACGTACGCCCCCGCCGGCCGAGTTCATGGACAAGAGTAATGGAATGCAGCGGACCTCGAGTCTGCGAAGCGCCCTGAAGCAGTCACATAGGAAGCGCGGAAGCTCCGTTACTACTGGAACGACCATAGGCGCTGCGATTGTCGCTGCCAACAGCTCGTTGGCGCATCCAAATATCAGCGCCCCGAAACTTACTGGGTTTGCTATCGCCAGTAAGAAGAGGAATCGCGACTTTCATGACTTGTTCAAGAGCGTTCCAGACGATGACTACCTCATCGAAGACTACAGCTGTGCCTTGCAGAGAGAGATTCTCGCGCATGGGCGGCTCTACGTCTCAGAGGGTCATCTCTGTTTTAGTAGCAACATCTTTGGATGGACAACCACCCTTGTTATGAGCTTCGACGAGATAGTGTCTGTCGAGAAGCGGAGCACAGCGCTGGTGTTCAAGAACGGTCTCATGATCTCGACATTGCATGCGAAGCACGTCTTTGCCAGTTTCACCAGCCGAGATGCGACATACGATCTGATTGTCAACATTTGGAAACTAGGACATCCCACTCTCAAGAGCACCTTGAACGGTGTGCGATTAGAAGGGACCGGAGGTGACAAGACAGAAAAGATCGATACCGAGCCGACTGTCGACGAAGACGATGCCGACGGGGGCTCGGAGACGGACGACGAAAGCGATGACGAGGAAGAGTACTACGACGAGGATGTCCACGAGGAGATGCACAATGCCAGCATGGCCGAGGCCAACGGAACAGACGCCGATGCCGACAAGGGTACGTCAAGAAAGACGTCAGGGGCTGTCCCTGCGAATGGCGCAGCTCCGGAGGAAGCTTCACCTGCATCCGGTGCAGCTGGCGACTTTCCGGGCCCGGCAACACATGCCCCTACCGACTGCGGTGACTCGGCGACTCATTATGACAGGGTGGTGGGAGATGATGTTATCCCAGCACCTCTGGGCAAGGTGTATAACTTCATGTTCGGTCCAGGTTCTGTCACCTTCATGACCAACTGGTTGACGGGGGAGCAAAAGTGCACCGAGTGGCAAATGGAGGATAAGAAGGGTCTGGGTCTCGATAACCGGACTCGAACGTTTTCCTACATCAAGCCGCTCGGCGGATCGATTGGACCGAAGCAGACCAAGACCATTACCTCTGAGACGCTGGAGAATCTCGACTACGAAAAGGCAATCAATCTCACTTGCTCGACGCAGACTCCTGACGTGCCTAGCGGAAACGTCTTCTGCGTCAAGACAAAGTACTGTCTCTCGTGGGCCGAGAACAATGCCACTCGAGTGCAGATGAACTGCACGATCGAGTGGTCCGGCAAGAGTTGGCTGAAGGGTATGTACAAGACCAAGCATGAGACGTAACATTTACTAACTTGGCATAGGTCCCATCGAGAAGGGCGCAACTGATGGACAGACACAGTATGCCAAGGACTTGTTTGCCGCTATCAAGGCAGCGACCTCGACCAAGCCGGCAGGGACCACTGTACCGCTCACTCCAGCACTTAAGGGTTCAAGGAAGAAGGGTAGGAAGGCCAAGCTCTCCCAGACGTCGGCGGGCATCATCGAACCGGGCAACGCGCCGAAGCGGCCGGCCCCGAAGAACTGGGGTGCTTTGGAGCCAGTGCGGGGGATTTTGGAGCCTATCGGGGACATTATCCAGCCTCTTCTGACAGGCAATGTCATGTATGGGCTTCTGGTGGGCTTGCTGGTTGCGACGTGGTTTGGATTTGGATTCACGCCGAGCAGAAGCCCGCCTTCTTATGGTCCTGAGATGACCGTGTACCGACCTGAGAGGATCGCAGCATATGAGGAGATGTGGCGGAGAGAGGACAGTGAGCTATGGGGCTGGTTGGAGGAACGAGTCGGCATGGACCGACTACATGCTGATCGACCCAGCGTGCCCAAGAGGGCAATGGAGCCGAGGACTGCAGAGGAGAACCTGCGTGCCGCCCGCATGGATGAGCGGGAGGTAGAAGAGGCGATCCGTGTAACTGAAGAGAAGCTACGGGTGCTAAAAGGAGTTATGGAGAAGAAGGGCAAGGTGGGCAAGGCTGGCAAGTCGAGCGGTACGGGAATATCCTCTCGGGGTCTATAGAATATTGTTTTGCATGTTACAGATATAGCATAGCCAGATCGGAGCATCAGCGAGCTCCCACGTTCTTTTGTCGATTAAAAAAAAATTGAATCAAGGCATAACTTGACTGTCTGTGGCTTATCCGTGAACTGTGAACTACGGAGTGCTTTGCTTTGCATATGGTCCCAGGAATAGATGATTGTGAGGAATTGGCAAGGATGGCAGATAAGGCTCGGAAGATCGGCCGCTGGTCAGCCTTATGGCTTGCATGTCCTGCGCAGTGTGATTGATGTCCTTGACGCCTATTGCTCAGAATCAAGGACTTGAGGTGTTCCTGCATGGGTGATGAGTGGACGCCGGGCGAATGTGTATGGTGGCAGTCATGTTCCAATCACCATTTCAGCTGGCTTGGTTTGAGGCCCACGAGGCTAGGCATTGCCGAGCAACAATAAATGGCCAGTGACTCTTGAACTCTCGATAGTTTATGACTATGGCTTGAAAACAAGGTCCATGTCAGGTGGGAGTCGCTGTGGTTGAGCGCCCGGTAGGCGGACCATCGTGTAAGGCGTTTTTTTTTTCTTTTTCCCACCCTAGAGGCATGGGGAAGTCCGGGTGAGATGACGCAAGTATCGGTCGATACATGGTATGTAGCATCTAGTCTGAGTGAGGGGATCGTGTGCATCTCGAGCGATACGGTTAGAAAATCGAATGGAGTATGTATTGCGAGTGATGTTTTTTTTAGTAAGTATGCGTGGGGAGATTCATTAAGTGCCGGTTGGTTCCAAGTGACGAGATAGAGTGGGAGATATGGGGTGGCCCGTTTGGGCAACTGGGCTGTTGGCGTCAGTCAACCAGAATAGAACAAATGCGAAGCGCAAGATCAAGTTCGGCATGACGCAACGTCTAGTCCCAAAGTCAAAGAAAAGGAAACAGAAACGGCTCTCCCGTTTTGCGCCAAGCGCGGCGTGACCCGATCTTAGTTGAGACCTAGGGGGAAGCACTGGATGGATACGAAGGCTGCTGTCGTCATGGCTAACAACGTTGAGGACCGGGACGTCCGTCGAATGGATGAGTGTATCGAACCGGAGCGGCGCCACAGAACGCCCGCCGCATCCCAGAGCATGGGCATCTTCAACTGGGTTCTGCGTCAGCGGAACGCGGGCAGGGCATTCTTTTGAGTCCACCTCACGTCGTCAGTCTGGGGGCCGGAAAAGGTGGGCGCAGCAGGTCGCTGTCCGCCTCGTTGCCTAAGCCCCCCCATCTCCAACCCCGGGCATCCCCCATCCATGGATGAGCAGGGGCCAGCAATTGGAGGGAGGGGAGGCCATGGATTGGATGGATGGAGGAGCTTGGACGGTTTGTCAGTGGTTCTGTGCTTCCGGGCCAGAGCAGTGCTGTGCTGTGCTGTGCAAGAGCCAGGCCAGGCTGACTTGACTTTCTCCTGCCGCGTCCTCGCGCTCTCTCTCTCTCTCCATCCATCCCTCCCTCTACTACCAACTCTCCATCTTCATCTGTGCTCTTCGGACAAGACGAGACAAGCGTCTGCACTTGTTACAAGGCAAAAACAGCCCGAGCGAGACACATACCGTCTCAAGACCCTTGTCTACTATGATCGGAGCTATCGCTGCACCAAGCTCTTGAATCGCTCGACGCTGCAAGCAAGCTTCCTTCTGAAGCATCCCACCCCCCAGCATAGGTA
>JAANQP010000464.1:0-61172 GCA_011320165.1 Fusarium protoensiforme | reverse complement strand
CTCCCCTCCCCAGCAAGATCCGCGCCCAAGGACTCGGCCTAGGTGCTCGCATCACGCACTTAACCATAATCCGACCCTTGGTCTCGCGAACGGCGCTACTACTACTGCCGCCAACAACATATACCGCCGCGCCGCCGCAAGTCTCTTTGCAAGCGCTCAGCCATTGCCCTTCTTTCCCCTGTTGCTGGATCAAACACCAACCTGACGCGGGCTTTGGAGCTAAACCTGGCCGGCCATCGCCCTATCACTCTTCCCGTGGAGCTGTAGCATGTTCCTGGTGCCAACACAGCAACCTCATACTTTTGTTGACCACCGCGCATCGCTGCACTCTTCACCAAGCCCAACCAACAACACCCACCACTCCAAACTTGGCTCCGAGGTGACCGTGGACGCGCTCCTCAGCTCTCCCATCTCTATGGAACGAAGTGCACCCGAGTACTCGCAGTCAGGTTTGCCTTCGCCCTATCCCAGCAACTTCGGCGACACCAATTCTGAAGGTTCGACGGCAGATCACGCATCTGCTGCGCAATATCCTGTCAAGCAGGAAGCCAACTATTCGACCTCGGGCACTCCCACCTCCGAGTACGGCGTCTATCCTCAGTCAGCCCGATCCGGATCTTTTCCAGAGCACATCCAGCGTTCATACCATCCTGCCAGCACCCCCAGCAGCGGAGGTATGGCGCAACAACAGAACAGTCCGTCAATGCCCCAGCAGGATGGGCGAAACCATCAAGCCCACCCGGTCAAGTCTGACAACGATGTTCCTATAGATCCGTCCATCGCCGCGCCGAGTCCGACTTACGCCTCTTATGGGCAGCAATCCCCTTATGCGCCCGCTCCGGACATGACACATAGCTACTCTCATCCCAGCAGTGGCATGTATGCGCAGCCGCGACCGGACTGGACGGGTTATGGGCATCACGGCGCCGCGCCGTTGACACCCGGTCACCCTGTTTACGCTCAAAACCCTGCCTCGGCGCCGCCCCCTCCCAGACCCAATCAGGTACGTTTTGCGATACGAGCGAGAAAGAAGAAGACGGAGTTGGAGCTGGATTTGCGCGTTTCGCATCTTCAAGGAGCACTCTTTGTTGCGACCGCGGTTTTAGTTGCGAGGCTGGAGCCGTTCTTGGACGTCACTCTTGGAGCTGTAACTAATGTGGCTGATAATTAGGTTTACTCTTTCGTGCCCATTCCTGGCGCTCAGCAGCACAAGCGACCTCGAAGACGATACGAAGAGATTGAGCGAATGTACAAGTGTGGCTGGAATGGCTGTGAAAAGGCATATGGAACACTGAACCACCTGAACGCTCATGTTACTATGCAATCCCACGGACAGAAACGTACTCCTGAGGGTAAGTTCACCGTGGCTTGAAATTCCGGCGCGTCTCAGCCAAGGAAATTTCAAAAACGGCATGTCTGAGATGGGCTTGGCTAACACACGCTACAGAATTCAAAGAAATCCGAAAGGAGTGGAAGCAGAGGAAGAAGGAGGAGGAAGCCGCGCGAAAGGCCGAAGAGGAGCGTCAACGCGCGGCGGCGGCAGCATCAGTTCAGAACGGAGGCCCCGACCCTCAAGGCCCCGATGGCACTCCGACCTCGTCCTATCCCGGAAGCCGACCAGTCCAGCTGCCTCCCATCGGCTACCAGCCTGCTCAGTATCCTCCTCCTCCAGCGTCTGTTCCCCAACAGCCGCTGCCCGATTACAACAACCACATGTATTCCAACTATCAGCCTCACTCGCCCTACGCACAGCCTAGCCAGGGCATCTCTTATCAATGTACGTCGCACAGACTGGCGGCGGCCTGAAGCGGCTGCCGCACTTGACCCTATGCACTAACCCGGCCTAGCAAACGGAGGACAACCCCCCAGCCACTAAAGTAGTGACTGGGTCAACAAGGATCAGGCTTCTAGAGGAGGAAAGTCACCAAAAGTCGAGATGAAAAGGAATACCCGCTGCTGTATTATATGGACCTCATCACCTCTATGTGCTCTCCGCCCCAAGAGGCCTAGCGGTCGTCGCAGTCCTTGAGGGGATGGAGAGATCCTGCATAGGAGCCCTTTACTCGGTAATTACCCTCTGCTTCAGCTTGGGTAACATCTCGATCGATGTTCTTGCATCTCGAGGTTATCCAAGCCCAAGTCTGATTGCCCAGACTTTTTCTCATTTCTGGCTTTCTGGAGTTTACGTATGCACACGCCTTCCCAAGACAACATTTGGGAGTTCGACATTTTTTGTTTTGCACGCTTTTTTTTATAGTTCACGAGCATCCGGTGGCTGGTTAAAGGGGCGGCATGGGGGAGGCGGGGGGTTTGGCGCGGTTTTGTTATCTGCATTTGAGATGGATGATGGTGGCATATGATGAAGGAGAGCCGCGAGATGATTTTTGCGACGTGTGGCGAAAGCTGCATCTGTACGCACATTTACATCATCAGCCCAGTTTTTGTGTAAAGCGGCCAGGGGACTGTCACGAACCTGACGAGGCACTATGGGTGCCCTGAAGCAATCGACACCATAGTTGTCAAGAAACATGTCCATAGCTGAAGTAACGACAACATTATAGCAAAGAGGTCCGTTGATGCGTAAAAGAAAAGATTTGCCTGAGTAACTTGATGTGATGTGTGCCAAAAGGGGGTTTGGTGGCGAGGAAGATGAGTTTGAGGATGCCACAACGGCGTTGCAAGTAAACAAGAAGAATACTGATAGACTGGTGGAATTGAGAGATGATATTTGCTATGGATAGCTTCAATATAAATGAGGCGAGGGAGGAGTATGTTGAGAGTTGCAGTTCTATCAAGGCATCAGGGCAAAACCAGGTGTCACTGGAACACGATATGCATGTTGTGTGGGTAGCAACAACAAGCAGGCACAGCACATGGCATGGCGTGGCATGCTGGCTGCCCTCAATAGACAAGGGGCACCGTCGTGTCGGGTTGTGACAAGTCAGCCTTGTGTCGTTGAGAGCCGGTTTAAGACATTGTCGATGTGAGATCTTGGGAGACGTGTGGCGTGCTCCGGGGTCCCCTGGATGCAAGACCAAGACCACGGCAAGAAGCAGGCAGACGCAGTAGGCAGGCAGGCTGGCAGGCAGATGCAGGCAGCAGGAAGACAGAAGGGAAGGGGGTGGGTTGAGGTTGCGGTTGTACGACAGACGCTAAGGCGGCTACGAGATAGTCGGGGTGCGAAAAGCAGGGCCAGGGATGGGGGATGGGATGGGCAGGGCAAGGTTAAGGAAAGGTCGGGTTACACAAAGACAAGGCGCCTGGGCTAGCGCAGCGTGGCTCCGTGTACGGATATAGTGAGGATTTCGAAGGGTGGTCTGATCGCTTGGTGAGGCACGCACGCAACGCCAAGTGGAGGAGATCTAACAGATTGGCGAGGAGAGACATAGAGAGAGAGGGAGGGTGGGCGTGTGCGCTGTTAGTGAATCCATGAGGATGGATCGAAGCCATCTCGCCGGGGAGGATCTGCAGCTGGGATCTCAAATCCATGAAGGAGAGAGGGGAGGAGGCATTCGGATCTCAGACAAGACACGCACGACATGACACGAGACGAGAGCCCACATATATCGTACGGTCTAAACACCGGCATCTGAGGGGATCGGATCAAGACAAGGGCAAGGGCAAGGGGCGGGACATGTGTAACGATGATAATAAAGTTGTAGATTTATTGAGGAAACGGACGGGAAGAGAGCGGCCCGACATGGATGGTTCGGTTCGGTTTGCTCCACGATTGCGTTGCCGATTGACTCTGTGGGTGCATGCGCATGTCTCCCCCTCTTGTCAAACTTGACCACCAAACACGCATGCAGGCAGATAAGCTACTGCGATGAATTAAGAAGGAAGAGAAAAAAAAGAAGATTAACAAGGGGGGGCGTGTGAGCCCGAAAAAAATTAAGGACGGAACCAACTTTACCAAGGCCATAGCGACGGTAAAACCAAGTGTGAGCCAGCCGGGTCGAGTGTGTGTACGTGTGTGTGTGTGTGACGCCGTTGCGGATGGACAAGGGGGTGTCCCGGCAGCCCCAGCGCTAGGAGAATTTAGCCGCTGTTGTCAAAGGACGAACGAGAGAAGAGAGACGAGAGACAAGAACGAGACATGGTGCAAACTGCGGACCTTGCATGTCGTGGACTGGACTGGACTGGACACGGCCGGGCCTATGCCTTTTTGGCGGCGGCGCGCGAGAAATATGTATGTTGGTAGTTAGTTTGTTCTTCCGAAACGAGGAATCTGCAGGGTGCAGAAATGATCATTGCTTTTCTCTTTTTATTTTATTTTAATAGGCAGCTTAGCTTGGGAGTGAGGCACCTACATGGATGGAACTTGACATGCGGCCTCTCGGCCGAGCCCCCGACTCTGGCTGTGGTGTGAGACTTGGACAAGCAGGCTGAGACGGGTGTGAACATGTTAAAAGGGGGATTTTTGGGGTTGCACAAAAACATTCGGGTCCCTTTTTTTTAAGCCTGTCGTTTTTGTACGACGTGAGGTGACTACAACCACACTTGTCACAGACATGAGGCGTGCTGGGACGAGACGAGGCCTTGGCTCAACGGTCAAGGCTTTTGTCTGGATCATGGTAAGTAATTGCAAAGTCATATTTAATCCGACATTCAAATGTAGACATGTTTCATAGCACATCTGACAACAAGGCTGTGGCATTAATTGCGATCTGATCTATGGATACGGCAGTACGGATATACGGGTATGATAGACGAGGCGAGCTGCAACCACTATAACCTACCTACAACCTCTACCATACCCTCTCGGTATAGATACTTTTCCTCCCCATCACATGCAGCAACCACCACCGAGCCCATCCCATGACGTGAAGTAAACTCGCATCTATCCCAAGGCGAGCCTAGCAGAGAAAGAAAAAAACCACGGTCGATAGCCGAAAAACCCGACGGCGCGGTTCACGAACGGACGGACGGGGCCGAGCCCACTCGCTCGCGCGCACCTAAAAAAGGCAAACCAGGGGGGGGTCACAAGCACCCGTTGAAGCCCCAGGGCACACAGACGCTGCTGCAGCACAAGACCTGGGGATCCATGGCGCGCACGCACGCGCGCCGGCTTTTATCTTGTTGCGGTTACCGCGTGGTAAGGGCTTGCAAGGGGCGAGGGCGTGGGGTTTGTTGGCTCGTGTTGGATTAGAGTGTGTGTGCTGAGTGAGGGTCTTTGAGCCGGGCTTGTCAGGTCTTGTCTCAAGTCAAAGAGGATTGTAATGCCTGCAGTGCGGGTGTGGTTTGGTTCGAACCTTGTTGTTGCGGCTTGACTACCGAAAGGTGTCCATATACTACCGATGGCCCTTGACCTGGCCTAAGTTGAATTTCAACATTGAGCGGTTTCATGCACCAACTTGTGTCAGGGCAACATGACCTTCTAACGGTTTGCAATAAGCAATACTCTATATCAAAAAGGGTCGGCAACCAAACGTTACGATATGCGGCTGTCGTCTGAATAAACATGAGGCGGCAGAGGCTTGCAGGGGGGGGCATGCGGCTCATGACCGTTGACCCTGCAGCCCTTGACGCCCATGCGAGGGGAACAACTCCATCAGCTTCTACCAGGTGCCGATTCCAAACGGTGAATTGCCCTTTGAGGGCTGAAAGCCGTTGCCCATTGGAGGATGCAAGCAAAACAGCCCGGGGGGAGTGTGCATTGTTCGGCATCGCCATGAGATAGAGTTGATGCCTCTTGTCTGCAGTTTGGTAGGTACATGACGTATCTCATACCGTGCTCTTCTCACTGTATTTGCTAATAAAAAAGTTGCACTTGTCATGTAATTCAATTCAAGGTCCATGGTACTGACAAGGGACGATTCTCTGCTTCCTCATGAGAGTACCGATTCACCACTACAAGGCAAGGCAACAGTTAACGTCAAACCACCGTAAATTAATGAATGCCCCGTGATCACGTCTTGCTTTTTTATAGGATAAAAGTGATTGAAATTTTGTCTCATTTATTGCATCACTTTCATTGTCTCACAAAAACCTGTCATTCAGTCTTGTTGGCATTTTGATGACGTCTCCGTGTGTTTTGATTGCACCTGCCTGCATATTTTGCCGACCCCGCCATATTGCTGCTCTCCAACAAAGACCACCCAAACCACACACACATTTACCACCTCGCAAGCACCTACCAAATTCACCTATCATCAGAGAAATCCAGGCTATTAGGCTAAAGGCATCTATAGCATACCTTCACTATCTTCTTTTCTCTGCACATAGCGTCTACGCCGCCCGCGCCGTTGAGATGGAGGGCGACGCCCCGCCGACATTGCCTGTCCGCAAGGGCTTGACAAAATCAGACTCCAACGCTTCGGCTGGCGGCCGCTCCGTCAAATCGGTCTCAGTCGTCGGTTCATATCCCCTAGGGTCGCTGCATGTGCATCAGCCCGCGGATGATGTTCACGTGGAGGAAGACGACGACCTCCCGCCACCCCTCGATCCTCCGGCCAGACAGAGCGAGGATGGCGGCAGCTTCGTTCACAAGTCATCTCAGGGGAGCTCGTTCAAGTCGTTCCCCAGTCCCGCCTGGGAGCCGTTGACACACAACTTGGGTGGCGGCGATGTGGTCCTCGTCCTTGACCTGCCCGAAGTCTTCACTGTCGGATATGACTCTGTATCTTTCACGGCAAAGCATTTTGGCGGTCTCAGAGATATACCACCAGGTCCTCACTTGTTCTGGGTTGCTCACCCAGGGGGCCTTTCGACTCGCTGTGGTATCTGGATCGTTACCACTTCTGTGAACACCGTCCACGTCTTACAATGGGACAGATTTAACGAAGTTCTCGGAGACTCTGCTCGGGCCGAGGCACGCATCCAGGCAGACAACCTCGACACTATCCACTCCAAGCTTGTCCCTTATCACGACCCCAGTGCTGTCAACGCAGCTAGTGGCGAGCTCTCTCAGGCTTCTTCGGAGAAGAATCTCAAGATGTGGGAGCAGTTGACTGGCAAAATCACCAAGAGTGTCCTCAACCGTGTCACGGGGCAACATCTTGACAACTGGGCGGTTCACACAGGTGACCGCGTGAAGGGCTCAATACTTATGGCCGCAGAGATTGAGCTCGATGATTCCCTATCCAACCCGCTTCTCAAAGCTCGCGAGCTCAACTTCACCTTCGGCCAGCGGTCCAAGACATACTCAACCGACAATACTGGTGCTGACCGAACACTGGAAGCTACCGACGCAACGCCCTACATTTTGTCGCTTATTGGCAAGACTGATAACAATGTAACTTCTGACGACATTGTTGGCGAGTTTCAGTTCTCCTTTGTCGTGGGGATGCACCTGGGGAATGACTCGTGTATCCAACAGTGGTGGCATATGCTGCTCAAGCTATTCCTGCGAGCCTTTATCCTCCCCGCTCGTCGGCCGGACCTTGCCGCCCCATTCATCCGCAGTTTGACTGCTCAGCTGTCTTACAGTGCGTCTTGGCTTGATAGCTCAGTCCTTGACTATTCCGACTCGCAAACCCATGAGTTACGCCTCGCGCTCACAGTCTACAAACGGCGTCTCGATGAACTTCTCCTTGGCCTCGGAGCTCAGGCCACCCCCGAGCAGCTGGATGTCGGCACTGCCTTTGCCGGACTCGAGGCTTTTGTTGCCGGTTCGTTGGATTGGGATCTCCGGGGTGCCTATCTTCGCCGCGGGAATGTTATGATGGAGGATGGAGAACAGGTGGAGCTCGAGGTTGCAGATCTGGCTGCTGAAGACGAACGCGGCGAGTGGGCGCCGGAGATCGTCGACCTGGACGAGTCTGGACGGGAGCGTGGTCTCGTCTCATGGAACGACTAAGGACGTCGTGCTATGAAGGCCCTCCACATCCGAAGACGTTTCCGCGGCAGAGCGAAGAAAACAGCTTCCCGGAAGTTAAGGTGGTTGCGTCCTCAACAAAAATATCTTTCCAGAGGTCGACAGAGACTGAAGAGGGTTGGATCCAGGGCATCGATGTTGTTTTACGTGAGCTAATAGGTCGGTGAACGGGGAGTAATGCGCAAAAAGCCACTGCTTTGGGTAAAGCTAGGAGTTTGGGATGGATAAGGAACAGTTGGTAAGGAGGAATCGGATTGACTCAGAATTAAAGCAGAGAATAATGATAGTGGGAGTTGCTTGTTCATGAACTGTTATCCACCAATGCTGTTGCTCAAGCCTGGGCTCAGGCTCGTTGTTCTGTTTCTGCTCAAGACAACAGAGAGAGCCACCAAGCCACCGAAGAAGAAGCAAAGGACACGCGAACACAATCCCTACCCTCCAGGAGCATCAGTGCACAAGGCAATCCAGCACATCGGCATCTCGACGCGTCACAGGAACATTGCAGGAAACAGGAAGCCTAATATCGGAGCGTGTCCAGCGAGTAAGACAATTCATTGAGCACGTCACAGTCTCTTGCAGTGCGAGCCCGGTCGTTAACTTTGAATATTTCATTTGCCTGCCAGATCCTTTACAATCCGTCAAAAGCAAGGCCATGCAAATGTCAATGGGAAACCCATTCCCATACCAGGGAATATTTGACTCCAGTCCCTTTTCCGCACTGCCCGTAGTATCCTCCACTGCAACAACACTCCGATCCTCCCCCCGAGTTTTCGTCCCACGTTCCGAGCACCGTTTAACGGTAAGACTTCTGGAAGCGGGAGCGGGCGCCGGGACCACCGAACTTCTTGGGCTCGCAGCGGCGGTTGTCGGCGACGAGGAGGGTTCGGTCGAACTGGACGAGGGCCTGCTTGAGGAGGTTCTTGGAGTGCTCGTCGACGAACTTCTGGTAGTAGGCGATGAGGGACTTGGCGATGGCTTGACGGATGGCGTAGATCTGCGAGGTGTGACCACCACCGGTGACGCGGACACGGATGTCAACGTTGGCGAACTTGTCAAGACCGACAACCAGGAGGGGCTCGTAGACCTATTGACCGGAGAGTCTCAGCATTTTCGTCTTTCACACACAAGTCCACCGCGTTTTCGGAGAGATTTCTCGTTCCAATCGTCTTTCTCGAACTCGATGATGGGAGGTAGATCGCAGGAGAAGGGCTCAGAATCGTACCTTGAAGCGCAAGATCTCGGGCTGGACGAGCTGCAGAGGACGACCGTTGACCTTGATCAGACCACGGCCGGTCTATATTTTGAACAAGGGACATGTTAGCCTTCGTGCTCTCTCATCACCTCTCAGAATTTCCGCCTTCCCACGAACCTTGCAGTGGGCGACGGCGGTGGCCGTCTTCTTCTTGCCGAAGCATTGCACGCTCTGCGTCGTCGACATGATTGCTGATTGTCTGGTTGCCGGGAGGTGCTGTGAGGTTAACGAGCTGCGGGACGTGTTGAGATGGTCTAGCTCGCCTGTCGATTTTTTGCAGAAGAGAGGGTTTGTGCCCTCGAAAGACGCTATGCCAATTTGAGTGGGTCTCGCTGGCTCTGGAGGCTGCGCACCAAAAATTGGCAGGGGGTTCGGTCAACTTGTGGAGGAAGCGAAAAAACTCCTGCGCACGTGATAGAAACCCTAACTTGTGCCCTTGAAACTTAGCGCCCCAATTCGACGTTTGCCAAAAATTCGCCTCGCCAGATCCTCACGCCGGACAATATCACAGCCATCCAGCCCGTCGACTAACCCGCAGTGTCAAGGTATGCGACCACGACTTTGATCGATCAAGCATCCAGAAGTACTGACATATTTTATCAAGATGGTTTCCGCCAAGAAGCACGTCCCCATCGTGAAGAAGCGTATGTACCGCCCGTCACCCGAGATGCCCTTCGACGACTGCCCGACGACGAATTTTGGAGGACGATGAAGATTTTTTTGGGGTCGATTGGGAATACAGATGTTGACTCGTGTGTGTGTGTGTAGGCACGAAGCGCTTCGAACGTCACCAGAGTGACCGGTTCAAGTGCGTGGACCCCAGCTGGCGCAAGCCCAAGGGTATCGACAGCCGTGTCCGACGACGCTTCCGCGGCACCATTGCCATGCCCTCTGTACGTGCAGCCTCTGCGGGATGAACAGACAAGAGACTCTTCCCGTCTGGTGGATGAATGGATGGACATGGTGCTGATACTTGCGACTCCAGATCGGCTATGGTTCCAACAAGAAGACCCGCTTCCTGACCCCCTCCGGCCACAAGGCCTTCCTCGTCAGCAACGTCAACGACGTTGAGCTTCTCCTCATGCACAACCGAACCCACGCTGCCGAGTATGTCCCCGAAAATTTTCTCCAGTCCAAGAGACCACTGTACTGACATGAACACAGGATCGCCCACAACGTCTCGTCGAGGAAGCGAATTGACATCATCGCCCGCGCGAAGCAACTAGGCGTCAAGGTCACGAACTCCAAGGCGAAGGTCACCACCGAGGTTTAAAAGGGAAATTAGGGTCGGTTTTTGGGACTGCTTTACGGGGTTTATGCATCGGAAAGGGGTTTGCGTTGCCTTGCGGTTTCTGGCATATTACCTTTCATGCTAGAGAAATAAAAACGCGCGCCGTTGAACGACAAATCCAAAACCCAAGCATCAACCGGTTGACAAAGACAACAACTATTTTCCCCCGCCCTTCGGAAGTCTTGAAACTTGATTGGGGCGCCAAGGAGGGGCGTGATGAAGGCTGGTGCAATTGGGGATGAGGCCATGAAAATAGATACAATCCCTCTATGGGCCACCATTTCTTGTTACCGTGCTGTCCATTCCCTCCATGTCAATGATTGCTAGAGTATGTCCTCGCCATCTGTTCATCATAGTTTAGTGTATTCAAGTAAGTGGCTGACCATGTTGCTTGGCAGGCCAGATGCTCCCGGCCACCTGTTGTTCGTGCATTAAAGTCTCGGGCTCTTCACGACAAAGCAGCGGCGTTGCACCTGGGTCTTGTATGATGTGACGAAAGGAGGTTGATACTGCGGGACTGCATTGATCTGGCATGTACCAGGCACTCCACTGAACTGGACACACGATTCTAGGTTCTAAGCCGTGGCTCTTCCATTCAGCTTCTATACATCACGACTCAGTTAAACGATATCATGGACCTCTAGTGATGGTTCATAGGCTGAGTATGTGCATTTTAAAGCATAAAGATGTGATAAGTACCCTCCGCCGATGATGACCTGTCAAAGGCGGGCGGTCGCCAGCTGGCCTGCACTTGCACCGGCAAAACCTGGCCACAGGCTTCTATCAAGCCTTCTCATGCAGGTAGGAGCATACAGTTGAGTTTCTGATTGCGTTCATGTTTTTTTCTCTTCTCGGGCAAATTCAGAAAGTTTGTGAAAAACAATCTGTCCTCTTTGTTCATGTACTCGTCTTTCGAAGCAGTCTTTAATACTGCAGTGGTTTATTATTTCCTTCTTGTTTAATCATCCATCACGTCGAGATCGAGCACACCCACCGATGTGAGGCCCAGCTCTCTCCTCTTGGCCATGGCGTTTCAGCAGAAGCCCGAGGCGTTTAGACCGCACTGCACACACACGACCATGACCCGGGTCTACGAGAAAGATTCCGTGTGCTGCTCTTGTCGTCAGCCCGGCCAGTTTGGTTGGCTGTATCGATGCACGCAGGATATTGAACAGATTGTGGATATTGGGCCTGTGAGTGGGAATCACCAAGCCCCAGAACTGTTGCTGATCCGAACTGTATAGCCTTCTTTCGATCCTTCAAGACCCGATTCAATGAATGACATGGGGGGCACCAGAAGCATGCCGAACAAGTTGAGTTCTGGTGACATGGCTGTCGAGGAGATGGCCAAGTACACGCCCGAACACGTTAAAATCATCTCTAAACAGCGCGAAGAGGTAAGAAGAAACTGCGTCAACTTGGGCCGTTGACTTACTTGGCTGGTGTCACAGGTCAAGAGCATGATTGCAAGGGAGAACTTCAGAACAAGCAGCGCCGCCCTCTTCAACACCACTCGCCCACCTCGTGGCTTCGAATCCTATACGAACGATAGTATATACGCAGGACGGTGGAGCTGCGGCGAGCCGGAAATCTGCCAGTACAGAGTGTGTCCGTGGTGCAGGCCCGCGTGCGCCGATCGAGCCTTTCTCAACATGGATGCCATTGCCGATGGTAAATTGCCCCTGACAGCAACCCTTGGCTTTGGCTTTGAGGAGATAGGTGGCAAGCCTGTCGTCTCCTCGGAGGTCGTGAAGCGTATCGGCCAGAGGGGCCCACCGCAGAGGAGTTTCACAGTGAGTCCTGCTGGTGATGTTCCAGAATGCACGAGAGCTGACCTGTTCGATAGCCACCTGAGAGTTTTGCAGATGAGGCTTTCTTAAACGAGTATTTGCTGCTCATGCTCGATGACAAGGTCGCTGGTTACAGCGAGAAGCCACAGCAGCCTCAACGCCGGACAAAAGACGATTTGGATACTCTCGAGCCACCAAGTCTTTACCGCGCAATCAAGAGTGACGCGGATGTAATGATGGCCCTGAGAAACACACACCGGCGCCGGTCGTCCGAGTCCACATTGGCTTCTGAGACCTACCTCGAGCTCCTACCCAGTATGGAGGATATGCCCACACCTTGTCGAGGAGGGGAGCGAACTGAGAGTCCGGCACGGCCTGCGATAGAGTTGGATCGGTATGCCCTGTCTCATCTTTCTGAGCGAGTCGTTCTAACCAACATGACAGACGTGAATTTAGACGAGCTCGCAGGTCAGGACAGTTAGGGGGCGAGCCACGAGATGACGGCGAAAGTTCTCCCCACTTTCACACCGACGACTCGTGGGATACTGATGATCTACTAAGTGAATTCGACGACGACGCGTGCGAGTTCACGCCTGCGCCGTTGAGAGTGGATCGTGGCGTGGGTGTCACGGAGGAGAGTGTCGAGACTGGAGTGCCTGATGTGGTGACTCAGATGTAAGGCAGTGTACGAGACACGGCATGTGTGGCAGAGTCGGTATTGTTTGGTTGGTACTGTGAGTATTACTGGTATTGAGAGGATGGGCGCAAGAGAATTTCTGCTACGGCGTTCAGAAAGGGGCCACGGGCGATCGCTCCGAGACGAGCCAGATCAGCCAACATCCAGGAGTCGGGCGCGCATTCTTCGTATCCAAGTATTGTCTGAGTCAATTGTTATCATTATTCGATAGTCCATCCCCTCTTCCCGTCTAGTTCTTATCCCTCAAGCTCTCGAGCACCTTCTTGATCATCTGGTTGCCCACCACCTTGGCCTCCTCGAAACGCGGCTCAAAGAACTCTTGCGTACTAACAAAGCGCTTCTCCCACGTCTCAAAGTGGCCTAGGCTGACGCACTCGGCCCACGCGCGGGCCGCAAACGTGAACTCGAGGTCGTCGCTGCGGTACGTCTTGTCCTCGATGGCGGTGCGGATGGCGGCGTCGAGCACGTCCTCGCTGCGGAACAGGTACTCGGTGACACCCAGGCGTAGACGGAATAGCGGCGTGCTGCACAGCATGTGGTCGTAGGGCACGATGTTGAGAGCAGCCCAGCAGTCCACCATTGCCAGGAGGGATAGGTGGTTGTTGGGTCGGGGCTCATCCGTGGGCGTACCGAGCGAGAAAGACGACAGGATAGACGGCTCGAGTAGTGGACGAGTGTCCCACGTCGTCGAAGGACCAAACACCTTGTCTCGAGCCTGGTAGACACGATCTCTCAGACCCTCAAAGTTGCCCTCGAGCATGAGCTTGTACAGGTCCGTGACACTTCTCGCGTACTGAGCAATCTGCTCCCGCGCCTCGGGGTTGAGAATAGCGAGACCAGCGTAGACGTGCCACTTTTGGCTGTAAATACGCAGCATGATATTGACCTTGACGTTCTCGATGCCACCGACGTAGCGGCTCAGCTCCCAGGGGAACTGCCGGTTCGCGTGCCATGCCTTGCCCATGGACAAGAAGGCGGCGTGCGTGACAGCCTGCGTGTCGGCCGTGATGCGGTCATGCTCGCGCGCGGAGAGGTGGACAAACTTTGAGCCGAGGCAGCTCAGCACGGCCTCGACCTTGGCGAGGGCCTCGTCCGGGGCTCGATGCTGGATGAGCACCAGGGGCTGGTTGAAGGGGTCGACGTTGGGGCCGTGGAGCGAGTGGCACGAGATGATGGACACGTCCGCAGGGAGATGGGCCTCGAAGGCGGCGATCTCGGGCGACTTGCACGATGTCTGGCCGCCCACGATGGCTCCGAGCTTGGTTGCTACGGTAGAGAAAGAGTGTTAGTTTTTTTGTTTTTTACACATGCTTGACCAATGGACAGCAGATTCAAAACATCACAAAGGGAGCAGAGTAGACGGAGGGCGCGTACATGGTCCGTACTGGGCAATCACACGATCAATGACGGCCGCCTCGACGCTATAGATGATGTAGTCGCTTGCGCGGGATACAAGGTGTCCATTTCGGCAAATCTCTATATTTTTCTATTCGATACCTTTCAGCGACAGGAAGCAGCAAGCGTAGGGATACGAAGAGCCCGTACATTTCCAGCGTATTCCTTCTGGAGGCTTTCGAGGTTCTCTTCTCTATCGCAGGCTAGAATTCTAGTCGACCGTCAACCACGGTTCGAGTCATGTGCATCTGCTTCTTTTTCGTATGTTAGCTTGTGTGCTTCCAAGAGATGCTAACAACAACAGTGAGGTGTAAAGAGTTTGTTCAGACAAAGATAAATTAAGGTAGCAAGCGTTTACATCAGTGAGAGCCCAGGGCAGAGTCAAATGACCGGAACGGCCACAAGACGTCCCTGAGCAATACTCGAGCCAAATGCGCTCTAGTCATCATAACAGAGGGTGGGGGGGAATGGGTGCTGTAGAAAGGGGAATTGACTTACCATAGAGAGAAGAGGCTGGTGGTAAGGAACAGGCGTCGCCATGACCCAGAACTTACCTCCAGCCAGCGGCAGACAGCCTCTCGGCGTACATCTTGCCCATGTCGCCCATGCCGATCAGACCAACGACGAAATTCTCCATCCCCTCGGGGATGATGGGCTGTGCCTGTGAAGCCATGATATCTGCTGCGTGATGGGGTAGCAGGAGCAGAAGAACACGGATCACATCCTCACACCCTCGAGCGAGTGTCTTTGCTGGACTTTTGGGGGAAAGTCCTTGGTGTGTTGAGGGTTGATGAGGAGAGAAGAATCAACTTGAAAAAAAAGTTGGAGGTTATTTTCAATGGTGGAGATAAGCGCGTCTTACATAATCATCGGTTCGCGATAGAGCAATGGTGGGGCCGTGGATATGCACTTATGGAGACAGCGTCTTAGAAGCTCACAGAAAGAGAGTCCTCTTCAATCTCAGCGTCTCCATTTCTCATTTCCAGCCCCCTCCTCAATAATAAGCCATGGAGGTCGTATTTGCCTTGGGCTCCAACGGCTCTGGGCAGCTCGGCATTGGCCACAAGGAAGACGTCTCCGTACCGAAGCAGGTCCTCTTCCACCCGGAACCCCCAGCCTCCCCCATTGCAAAGATTGCAGCCGGGGGTAACCACACGCTCCTCCTCAGCAAGTCCAGCGAACTATACTGGAGCGGCGACTCGACGCCCGGGGCTTGCGGTTTGACTGGGGGTCCCGATGTCCCAGTTTTTCGGCGGATTCGCCTCTCCAAGGACGGTGGATCCCAGGTTGGCGATATTGGCTTGATCGCGGCGACTTGGGAAGCTTCTGTCATCGTCGCCAAGGATTCAGATGGCAAGAATACAAAGGTTTTTACCTTTGGTGCCGGCATGAAGGGTGAGCTAGGCCTAGGAGAGCTCATTGTGCGGACACCATCAGCTACTCAGATCAAAGAGTTTCCCCCGCCAGGGACAGAAGTGGTGGACTTGGCTGCTTGCATGGGGCACGTTGTCGTGGTACTTAGCAATGGCGATTCCTACGGCTGGGGTAACGGAAGAAAGGCACAAGCTGGCAGCCCTGGAGAGGTCATTAAAGCTCCTCGAAAGATCGAAGACGTCAGCTTCAAAGTTGCTCGAGCTGTCTGCGGCAGGGAATTCACCTGCTTATTCGGCGAGCCACAGAGTGGAAACATCAAGGTTCTCGGTTCAGACAAATGGAGCATCCAGTCAAACGCGCCTCAGTCTTGTCCCGAGTGGAAGGACGTGGGCGCAAGCTGGGGAAATATCTATGTTTTGACCAAGGATGGCTCCCTACAAAGCTGGGGCCGAGATGATCACGGACAACTACCACCTCCGGATCTTCCAGAGCTGAGCAAAGTCGCAATTGGAAGCGAACACGTTGTTGCGCTCTCGACTACAGGAGATGTCCTCTCATGGGGATGGGGTGAACACGGCAACTGCGGGCCTCAAGTCGAGGACAATGATGTCAAGGGTCGATGGAACGTCATTGCGTCGTCAAAATTCATTCCTCCTGGCTCCAAGATCGGAGCAGTTGGGGCAGGTTGTGCTACCAGTTGGGTATTCATTACAGCTGAGTGAACCCACCGCCCTCACGCGCTTCCTCGCCATACATCTTTAATCTGGGAAAAGAGCCAGGCTCTCGACATCGGCCAACTTTTGTGTTGGCTCCAAGAATATCGATTCCGAGTCTGTTGGTTCTGGTGCCTCAGCCTCAGCCTCTGGCTCAGGCTCAGGCTCGGGTGCCGCCGCCGTTTCGGGTTCCGTGGTCTTGGGCCTCTCCTCAACCCGGTTCATATGGAAAACAGAAGGATTCTGCCAAGTTAGCTTCTCTCCAGGCGCAGAAGGAATTATTAGACTCACAGGGTCCGCGCTATGATCCCATCCTAGCCTCGCGTTATCCTCCTCTTCGGCATCTTCATCATAGTTGACAGGCTCCCAACCCTCATCCTCAACGAACAAGCTCTCGGATCTCATAGTTGCAGGAGGCGGTGGCTTCTGAGAGGGTCGCAAGTCAAACGCCCCTATGCGCGACGCGCTGGCTCTAGCAACGCTCATTTGCGGAGTAGGCTGCTGGGGTCTTGATGCAGGAGGAGGTGGTTGCGGTCGAGGAGGTTGTGATTCCGACGGAGCCACACTCGTCCTACGTGAGGTGGCTTCGAGGCGTGGTCCTGTGTTTTGTGCCGCATTCTTACGGCCCTTCTTTGTCCTCTGCGTGGGGTTACTGCCACGCTCGCCGATGGTCATGATGAGGAATTCACATGAGATGGCATCACCGGTATAGGAGAGCTGGATTGGTCGAGCAGGGATTGAGTAGCGGGCCGAGACATCGTTGCCTGCAATACCTGCATGCTGGATGATGGCGCGGAAGTCTTTGACGGAAATCACTATGTGAAGTTTATCCTCGACGTCAATGTCGTCAAACTCGTCGGCTTCAACGGCAATCGATGTCTGAAGAGGCTTCTTGAGGACCGCTAGTCAGGCAATTAGCACAGAAACACGCATTAACAAGAAAGAAGAAACGAACCATCCTCACTGACTGTCTTCTCACTAAAGCACGTAAAGTTGACATGGTCGCCATCAGTGTTGATGTCAAGAAACTCGATGCCGGGGCCAAAGTGGTCCATCAGCTGCCGCAGCGTTCGTGATGAGATAGTCCAGTGGTGAGGAGCATCCTGCCTGCTGAACTTGGCGTGGACAGGGACGGACACCTCGAAAGGAAGCCGGTGAGTTGAAGTCAATCCATTTCGGAAAATTATACGTGCGATGAATCTGCTTTGGATTCCCTCTCCGTCCTCGATGGCGACATCGCACTTGTCGATCAGCGTCTGCTTCTCGACGTCTCTCTGTGTGTCGGTGGCGGTGCGACTCCGGAACAATGAGATCAGAGCCTGTAGAAGACATCAACATGGTGGTACACAAGTGACGGGGCCGGGTCAGAGCTCACCCGGATGTAGAGGGTGCAGTAGAAGCGATCACGGAACTGGCGACTGCCTTGGTACTGGTAACGCGAGAAGAACTTGCCGGTCGCGAACTTGATACTTGCGTATGCGGATTTGGAAGTGTTGAGGGTGGTGAGAACGAACTGCAATATGTGTAAGCAAGGCGATTGGGTGTTCTAGTCGAGATGGCACCAACAGAGTCTTTCCTGGCTTCCAGTGAAACGTCATCACTGAACTTGTTCAGGCAGATGAGGGCGTCACGGAAAGCTGCGACGCCTTCCTCGCTCAGTGTGAAAGTAAGAAGCGGCATGGCGCTTTCTGAGTAGGTGATGGCTCAACGAAGAACCATGGTGGAGGTTAAAGGACAAGGTCACGACCAAGACGTCAAATTCTTGACAAACTTGGACTGTCGTCACTCGCGATTGCTCTACGTGAACGCGTGCCTGCCAGAAGTTGGGTAAGTGCATAGCCCCACTTGGTCAGCTACCCTGGATCATGAGCCGAGGTGATTGAAATCAAATGTTTTTATTGTCAACTTGTTTGAAGAAAAAGAAGTTCTATTATTCCAAGGCTCGTATCGCCATTCTCTGCGCGTCGCAATTTATCGCTAAACTCATTCAAAGCCAGTGTCGTAGTCTCATAATGCCGGGATCCTTCAGCGGATCAACAGAAGAAATCGCCACGTCGGTAGGAAGAAAGATGGGCTCGCTCGCCCGACTTAAGCTCGGAAACAGCTGAACTTGCCGAGCGAGAATCGCCAGGGGCCTCGTCGGACACCGTTCTTGTCGACGTGGATGCTGGTGCCGAAATGGCGACCGCCGATGCCCTTTGACCAGAAAATGCCCATGGTGTGTTCTTTGTTGTTGTTGTGAGGGTCTGTAAAGTGGTTGGTAGGGAGATCTAGTATCGTTCAGTCAGCTCACGGCGCTTCACAAGTCCCGAGGGTCTAGTCACCTTGATGGGTTCAAATATCTAGGGTAGGATGTCGTTGAAAGAAGCTTGATTTGCAAGAAATAAAGTGATGAGGGGTCGACGATCGCTCTTATACGAGTCGCTGGCTGTTGTTGGGCACCACACGCCAATGACCTTGGCAGGGACCATGAGGCCTCTGGGGGCGTCCAGTGACATGCCTTGACGTAAGCGCCGTGGCGGTGCGGGCCCAGCGCCACAGCTGGGACATGTCGGTTATCGTCAGCTGGACAGGGATGGTGCTCAACCTGCCTACGCGACCATCCATTATCCATTCTTCGAAACAACCACCGAACAAAGGAGCGGCATGTTCTTTCTTGCTCTGACAATTACTCCAACAATATACTTTAGACACCAACACGACACACAATGGTCGCCCAACATGGCCACATATGGACGATCTTGTTCAGCAACCTTCACTCTCCCAAGAGGTCTGGACTGTACACTGAACAGCCCATAATGCACTCTCAGGCCGGATCCATGACCGTCACTTTTGGCTTGCTCAAATTCAGATGCGGATTATTCAAACGGACATCGTTCTCTCTGCAATCCTATTGCCAGATCGATGCGTATTCAGACAGTGTCACCCAGTCCATATCCAGAACACAATCACCACAACCACGACAAGTCGAGTTGTGTCAAGACTTGAATGAACTTTCCCGAATACAACATCTTGTGTTTGACGACTCACATGCACTTTCGTTTACTATATATTGAGATGTTGATGCTTCCAAGCCTCGCATTTCTCACCTCCGACACACACAACACTCCAGACATTCAGTTAGGAACCCGTCACTTGTCTGCCACGAACCTTGATCAGCCTATTTAAGAACACTGCCATAGACAGACCTGTCAAGATGTCTAATCAGGACAAGAACGAGGCCGGCCACTCTGAGCTGGAAATCCCTGACGAGACGAAGCCTCGGCGCACGGGGAGCGACTCTCTGGGCCCGCTTGATGCGTTCACGAGAGCGCACTATGTATTTGGCGTGGAAGCTGTAAACGAGTCTGTCATTAGGGCATGCGATATAATGGCTTCTACTCCTTCGCATCCTGCCAGGGGTGTAGGATCACCAGCTCAGGGACAGAACCCCCAGCAGGAACAAGACCGGCAAGCAAGAACCATAGATGAGGGTATGATGGCTACTCTGCGAGAGTTGCAAGACATACGACGACAGCAGGAACAGCTCCTACAGCAGTTTCTTCACCAAGAGGAACAACAGAAAGAGCTATTCCAAGCTAGACTCCGGCAACAGCGCTCCCTGCTAGCCCAACAGCTATTTCATGCACAGAACGAGCCGGTTGTGCGGGAGCACCTGCAGCAAAATGACCCGGCCCTTTTGCAACAACTGGAGAAGATACAGCAGCAGCAGCAGCAGCAGCAGCAACCATCATCTGGGCCTGCGGAACTTCCTGCGAACATGCCCTCATCTCCACCGATCGATGAGCAGCCGCCTCGGGAGGTTGAGGACTGGTTTAATGACGACTTAGACCAGGCGGTCAATGACTTCCTGCAACGTCCGGAAGGTCAGGAGCTGATGCAGGGGGTGATTAAGCAGGTTGAGGAACTCGATTTGACCGACGACCTGCCCCCAGAGGCGATGGAATTCGATGAGCTACTGGCCTACCTCGACGACCCGACGACGGTTAACCCAGAGGACTTGATGATCAGCGGATACGACCCAATGATTAGTGGATGGGATGAGATGCCAGACGGCGCGGGGCAGGGAGATGGTCACCAGCTCCCTCAGTAAGTACTTGCTATTCTTCGATCACTGATACGTGTTCGCAGATGACAATGCTGTGTTTTGGAGGATGAGAGAGAACCGACAAGGTAAGTCTCCAAATGCCTTCTGTTGCCACCTTGGCGCTTTTGATTGATACGGCCAACTCGATCTATCGAGATAGTACTATGGCCTTTTTCTTTTAGCTTTCTTAGATTTCCGGGTGAGTAAATACTCCCCAAGTAATGCGAACTGATTTGTTTTAATCCATCAATAGGACTCTGCATTTTGCAACTATGTGATTGACGAGTTGAGAGTTACTGTGGTAAGCTATATTGGCTAACACACGCGACAAACCTAACCTGAGCTGCCTAACACAACTATCGAATGGCAAGAAAGACTTTCTCATCTCAAATTATATGCCACGCCATCAAGTTATGCGCATTGAAGTTCGTCCCAGCCCGCAGCGACCAAGCTCTCATCGCCCGTTCGATCTCCAGCACCAGTCCAGTAGAAGAGGCCTCCCAACTCCATGGCTTTGGCGTATCTGGCCTTGATGCGGACCGTGGCGGGGACATCAAACGAGACAAAGCCCTTGTCGCCATCGCCATCGACAAAGGATGCCGCGGCAACACCTTCATCGACATGGGCGCCCTCGACCCATTCACCTGGGAGGTCGCAATAGTCCATCTCTCCAGCGCCTTCAAAGGGATGACCTGGGCCACGCGCCTGGCCAAAGTATCTGGCATACGCTGGAATACCGAGGAGAACCTTGTGGCTGGGGAAGCCGTGGTTGATGACATAGTCGACGCCAGCCTGGCACGAGCTGCGGAGAGTCGGGTAAGTGTCATCTTCACCTGGGGGAAGAAGCTGCGCGTGGTGGCCACAGACGTCGGTCCATGCACCAGTGAAGTCGTAAGCCATGAGGTTGAGAAAGTCGAGCAGCTCTCCCACAGTGGGCAGGTCGAGATGCCTAAGGCAGTATTCACCCACAGGGAGGGCACTGGTCAAGAGGTAATCGGGTGCCGGGAGAGCCTGTCGAATGGCTTGAAGGAACAAGAGATAATTCTGTCCCGCCTCAGGAGTCTGAGGATGTTCCCAGTCAACTGTTCAAAGATGTTGGCCTTTCTGCTTGCACCCCATTTCATTTCAGGGTATACTCACTGTCGACGCCATCGAGCTGATGGGCATCACAAAATTCCTTTATCTGCTGCGCAAACGTTTCTCTTGCTTCCTCGCTCTCGGCCAAGCCAGGAAACTCGTTGCTGCTTCCGCCTCCGCCGATAGACACAATGGTCTTTATGTGTGGGTTTTCGGTCTTCAACTTGGCAATGGCTGCAAGGCAGCCCTTCTCGCCGTCGACCTCCATGTCGTTGTCGGCCCATTCGTCGAGAGTCTGCGGATATAAGCGAGTGCTCCATGTTTCAGAGAGGTTGCATTATGGCGGTTGCATACCCGAAGGGTTCCATCCTCGTTGACGCTAGAACAATGTTAGCCTGCGATTGGCCATCTGTGGCTGGCTCGAGGACTTACCCGACAAAGGCATAGAAGACGTGGGTGATGGAGGAGACGTCCAAGGAAGAAGGTGGACGCTCCTTGTAGACGCGCCACGAGGGGTAGTAGACGGCGTTGGCGTACTGTCCGGACATGTTGGTTGATGTTGATGGTGATGAAGATGACCATCTCGGGACGGATCGATCTTACTGCCCCCACTGAGCGCCCAGATCGACAGGGACTCACCGTGGTGACCCCGCAGGCCGCATCATCTTCGCCAAGGTGAGAGAGACGTGAGTTGTCGTGAGGTGATTGGATCTGTTCTCGTATTGTATGTGGGTTTCCGAGGACGAGAAGACATTGTCTGGGCGCTTATCTAAGCTGTGAGTGGTGAACATGACAAGGAGAAAGCAAGGCACTGTTCTCTTATTGCAATGTTATGAGGAGAGATGCATATGGCTACAGTCTGGCGCTGGTATCGTGTGGTACACGGTTGCTAATACTGATAACTAGGTTACACACTGTTCGCTTGCAATGATAACTCATCGCATAAGCAATGACATCTTGATACTCGCAACTCCTCAAGTCAGCGTCGCCGTCGATCTCGGCCGTCGATCAGAGCCGCACATGATACTGGCGTTTGCCTTTCGTGGCTAAAAGGCTCTATCCTTTGCATCATGGACGGGAGTGGTTGAACTTGCGAGACTCGGTCCGCTCTAATCAAGGTAAACTAATGCAAGGCACAAATGCCACGAGCTATCAGCGTCATCGATATGTGCTTGCCAGAAGCATAAATCGACTGCAATTTATATGATGCTCGCTCTGCCTATACCAACTTACTACTTGGATGCCTCATGTGAATAGACAGACCATGGACACAAAGTCTTCTGAGAACTGCTCCTCTGGCGAGATCTGGACTACGCCCGTCGATTTGGTCTACGGAGGACTACTTCGTATTACCCCTTTCATGGTTGAATTAGTCAAGAACGGATGTCACGGCGGACGAGCGCCTTGGAGATTATCCCCAAACTGGCACGCAAATACAAGCGGAACCAAAGCCATGGCTCCAGCCTCGGGTATGCGGCTTCCTCGGAATTCGTATGGCCAACATGTTTGCGAGCGGAACGAAGGCCTCATCTTGTGTCACAAGGCTCCCAACCTATGCTAGCCAGGGCCACTGGCCAAACAGATTGTCCATGGAGCGGGTAGCCAGGTTTTTGATGCATCCAGCCTCGCCAAACCACCCGGGTTCTCGAGTAGCTCGTCCAAGACTTGATACCTGGGAATGCGGATACTGTGCCTACGAAGCTAGCTTGGGCCTGCCTTTCGGGAAATGCAAGCACGTGGTAGCCAGACGATGAGGGGCCTCGTGTCTCGGATAACGGCCCCCAGGTATCACCAGACTCACAAGTGCTACCGAGATTGCTGTCCCGGGTTTGGAAGCTGGAGAGTTTATCAGGATATTTTGTGTCTCAGACTCTTCTGATACGACCTGAAGGGGAAAGACGGATGCTTGCTGCGAGGCGGCATGCCGGTAAGGACTCGGTCCTGATGCCGGGAGCCAGATATTGAGGCAATCTCGAGTTAGGCAGCCTTGCTTGCTTTGTACATGCCCCATTTCTGGATATGTCCTTTAACAATAGTAAAAGTGAACTCTAGCACGTAACCGTCAGTCAAATAAACGCCTTGTTTACCACCCCTGCCGAGTAGTCATCAGTAGTAGACGACGGATACTGTCGTCGGGATACTCGACTCGGAAGAGCGGCACATCAGGGGGCGAGCTGGATAGCCGCAGGGTCAGATGGCCTCGAATCTCGGCCGGTCGTGCAAAGACAGTGTAGAGCCGAGCAGCTTGTTGGTTCAGTCTCTATGACAGAGATGCAGGCGGTAAGATGGTCATGCGCAGGTTTCTCGGTGTAGGAATGACGGGGTCAGCGTTGCATGGCCAACAACTCGACGGCTATCGAGAGAAGGACGCCCAACAAACCGGCTCGAAGATGCCCTCAGCACTGCCGGGAAACCTACCTTGTACCTCTCTCGTGTAACACAAGGCATCCCGCTTTGACGGGCTCGGCGCACAAGCAAACCAAGGGGGGGTAGGGCTGCTGCTGGCATGGCATCCCTGTGACTCGGGATGCTGCATCCACAGCAGAGATGCCGCGGATCTAGCCATCCACGCGGTTGGCCTGCAGGTAGCCGCCGCCGAATTGGGTGCTCACTCTCGAGTCTCTGTAGGTACCTAGGCCGACGGCTGGCAACATGTATGCCCAGCTTTGTTGAAACCGCGTGCCCTCAGGGCGCGCTGCCCGGGTCAGTGCCTTTCCCGCCATGCAGCTGATCTCATTGTGTTTTTTTCAGGACAACACATTCCTTGTCGATTCGGAGGCTTTTCTGCTCAAGGGCGGAGTAAGACGTCGAGATGCCAGCTCAGCCCAGTTCCCCAATCAGCCCAACCCAACCCAACCCGTCAGCCCCCATCTCACATTGCCGAGGACCTGGATTGTTTGCCTCTCTCTCTGTATGTTATGACTCTCACTCGAGGCCTGTCGGCTCAGCGCACGGTGAACCAACACACAGCGGCAAACTTGGGCACCCCCTCCCTAGTTCTACAGCAGCAGACAAGAGACGCCCGGATTCGTGTGATTCATGCCCTGTGACGAGACCAGCGAAACCTCGAGGGCGAATGAGTTGAAAATCCATCCATCGTCGTTACCAGAGTGTCGGGTCGGTGCCCAGGTCTGGCATCGGCGTTTGCTACTCTCTTTCCGTGGTTTGTTGGTGGGAACGGGGCTGATGTCCAAACTTGTTCGTGAGGCTTCCTCTAGCCTGAGAGTGAGAGACAAGAAGTCGTTTGTCCCGCAAATAGCCTGATTGTAAGCTTGAAAGGACGGTCCACTTTGTCGAGGCGCCTTTGTCCTACATGGGCCCAAGCATGGGGAGAGAGGGCATTCGCTTGTACGTCGAGTGGCTGCAGTGCATCTCGACTTCGACAATATGCAGAATCATACCCTTCCAAGACTCACACCCAAGTCCCTGGACTCCCAGATCCCGGCTCATGCTGTGTCGATCCTTCTCTCACTCTTCCAAACACTGTCGCACAAGAGCTGCAGTGCACACACACACACACACATAAACACCAAGAGTGCAACCCCTCCACGCCTCGAGGGTCAAAGATCAAAGGACAGAAAGAAAAAAAGCAACCTCATGGTGGGATGTGCTACTGCAGGCAGGTCGTCTGGTGCAGATATCCAATGCGTGGGGCTGGTGTGCTTGAGAGATTGAAATGTTTGCTTGCCTACAGTGTGCGAGGCGTCAAGGACCATGGTCAGAAAACGCCTCTTAGGGAATGCCACATGGAAACGTGCATGCAAGAGGAGGTCCGAGCTCAAAGGAAAGTGTACAGTATGCGAAAGTGAGTGTTTTGATGGGTACAGCAGGGCTTCATTCATGTCAAGCCGTCCCAAACAAGTGCCCCATGTTGGCCCTGACAATACAGTCTGTGATAGCTTCAAAGGCCCATAAACATACATGGTACAAGACAAACGTGAGGAGCCACATGGGCAGACATATACATTTGGTGGGGTTTTCGTCGCCCTGAGGCACTGTACACACCCTCCATCTCTGGATACTCTATCCTCAGTCCTAACGAGAACATCTGGAGATACTCATCCAGTCCCATTAAAAGAAGTAGTCACACCAAACCCTCTGTTCGGCCTCACCTCAGTGTGGCCCAGGGCTGCTCACTCGTCGCTCACAAAAGTTGGATGCCCTTCTCTCAAAAAGGTTGAAACAGGAATCAAGAAATGAAAACAAACAGACAAAAAGACCAACATGACCGAAACATTCCCTTGCGCGCGCCTTCATGAAGGGGTAGTAGTAATCTCGCAGAGCCCTCAACTTTGTGGGCCCATTTCCCTGAACGCCCAGAACAATCAGTTTGTCATCAACAACAATCCTGAAGAACCTCCATCAATCGTCCGTCCTGCTGTAGAAAGTCGTTTCCGTGAATAATCGCTTTTCCATTCATGACTGTCTTTGTCATTTGGATGCTGCAAGTCGTGAAACAAGGCTGCTGGGCCTGCGATTGTCTGTTGGCCAAAATGCCCCGACAAGATCGCAGTCACACGCATGCCGTGTTTAATCATCCCGCTGTGGGGATTCCCGACGCGTCCCTCGCCTGGAGAGACCCGAAAAGCTCGCAGCAGTACTGATGGTGGTGTAGTCATGCTCCTACATGACTGTTGAAGCCAGGAGGCGCGATTCAACATCGTCCATCCCCATACCGTCCATGCGCGGCCCCTCCATCCCCTGGAGCCGGGACTCGATAGCTTGGAATCGGGGCTCGTAGCCTCCCGCTCGCGCCTCGAGGTTCTCCATCCGCTTCTCAATGTTATCTAGGCGCTGCTCGATGCGCATTAGGCCCTGGGCCATGTCGTGGTTGAGGCGATCGAGCTTGTTGGTGAAGGAGCGGATCGATGTGGCCAGCGGCGCGTTCTCTTGGCCAGGAGTGCCAGCGGGAACCCGGGGTTCGTGGTTATGGCGACCTTCTTGGATGGCAAAGCGCCATTGGTTCCCAAGCTGGACTTCGCAGACAGCCTTTGCACGGAAAGGGCAGTCGATCTTGCGCGTCGATGGATTGCGCTTCTTGGCGGTGCTGTTGTACTTGACACCACCGCGATCGCAGACAAGATCATAACGGGTGGGCTTTCCATCGCGATAGTTGGAGGCGCGCAACTTGACAATCCCATAGCCCTGATCCTTGGCGACGCGCTGAACAGAGGCCATCAAGTCGTCAAACGTCCTAAAGATGCCTTCTGGTGGGGGTAATAGCGCCGGAGGTGGTGTATTCGGCATGACGATTGCTTGAGCCAGGGTGGCGGTTGTAACGGGGAATTTTGGGGAAAGTGGGGATGGCAAGTGTCTTGCCAGAGAAGAGCGGCCGTGGTAGCGGTATAAGAGGTTTGGGATAATCGTGTCCGGGCAGTCGCTGTTGGTTGTTGGTCGTTGTTCGTCGTCGTATATTCGATCGATGTATGTACTATGCAAGAGGCTGGGCTGTAAGGATTTTTCCAATCCGCACTGTTGAACAAGACGAGCACTTACAAGGTTTAGTGTTGATCCGGTCCGAACGAGGCCCACTCCGCCTGCAGCAAGGGGTAGAGGTACGTACCCGTTCTGCGGGAGCTTCTTGTCGCGGCGGCTCCGTGCAGATGAGAGAACAAGAGTGATTGAATTGGGAAGGTAGCTCAACAGAGGGCCTGGATGTGGCTGAAGAGAAAAGAGAGAAAGACGCTTGTGTATCAGAGTCGAGGAGATTGCTGCACAGAAAGGCAATGCTTTTCGGTGATGGGGGAAGATGGTGGTTATATCCTCGATTCTTTGAAAGGAAGTTTGATTCTTGGAACTGGTGATGCGAGACTTCCCACGTCAAGTTCCCCAAGCTGCATGGCTAGCACGTGATAGACTGACAATTGAGCATCTGGCAGCGGCCTGGCGCAGCGATGCGGGCTGCAAGGAAGGGATACAATCCGTCTCAAATCTGCTTGCATCTCGTAGAAGGTATTATTTTTTATCAAATGCTGCTCTTCTTTCAACAAAGACCACCAACACGCATGTCACGTTCACCAGATCGGCACGGTGCGGGCTGGCCGTTCCTGGTTCCTTGCTTCCAGCTGGAGCCGACCTGGCTCGCAGCCAAAATAACCCGAGAGATGTCGGGTGGTAACACCGAAACGTCAAAGCTTCTTCCTCCCCTGGCCCCACGCACGTCGCCCAGACCCGTCGCAGACGCGGAGGCAAACGCAGCCGGGAATCAACCTCTAATCTTGACTTTCTAGAATTATTCGTTGCACCTGCTGCAGCGGTGGCTTTTTTGGTGTCCTTTTTTAAAAACAGAGCCGTGCGCACTCTCCCCAGCCTGGTCATTGTTGCCCTCTGCCCGTCTCATCTGGTCTCGGCCACCGGCTGCGCTCGTGTTGCTGCTCGACACCCTCAAATCTTGGATACCCTCCCTCCCGTCGTTTAGTTGAGCCCGGAAAGCAACAACTGCTTGCTGCCATGAACCAACAGCCACCCAACCAGCATCAATCCCAGGCGCCAGATGCAGCCAGCCAGGGTGATTGGGATGAAGCCCGTCTCGAGGAAGCCATGCAGCGGCTCAAGCTCCTGCATATCAAGGTAATGATGCTTCTAAGATAAGAAACCGAGGCGCAAACTTGCTGATCCGGCTCTCGTTTCAGGTTCGGCTCTTGAGAGACACCATACCGCAGATGATCCAGCCGCTTCTGCAGAAGCAGCCCTCACGTAGGCGCCCTATTCCCACACTGAAACAACTTCAGCTGATGCATCTCATCACAGCCGACGCCATGTTTGCCGCCTACGTCAAGTCCATCACTGAAGCGCAGAACCACGTCAAGGAGTTCACTGAACTAATGCGCGATGACTTCAGCCAGCAAATAGCTGCTCAGGTCAACAAGAGGCAAGCAGAGGAGCCGAATGGCATCGTGCCATGGCGGCACCAGGACCACCCGGACTGGTTCACGCTCGACAAGAAATGATGATATTCATGATGCTTTGGTTTACGGTTATTCTTTGGCGTGATATTGAGGGCGTTCTTCTTTTTAGATACAGGTTCTGGGTAATGTCAGGCAGAGTTGGACCGCTCAGGCTCAGGTCTGGGCAACATAGATCCAGTCAGGTTTAGGATCTACGCAATGCCATCCCCGTCTATTGTTACAACCCTTCTACGCCTCGGTGACAGATTCGCTTAACTCGACCAGTGACCAACCCTGATTATCCGTCGGTTGCTCGCTGGTCATATTCATACTGTCAATCAACTCACGACAACGAGTTCCGCATTCCGAAGGGAACCGTGGTTAACGAGTTCCTCGGCCATGATCCGGAAATACGAGTTCAGCCAGACTGAACTGTGTCTTGAGTAACATGAGAGCCTGAGAAGAGGACCCAATATCCAATGTTGCTGAAAGCCTGTTCGCCAGCTCCCTTCAGTGTGGAGCTAACCAGATCCTGAGTGGAAGAACTCAGGTGAAGAGAGAGTGCTGTCACGTGAGGCATTCGGGCAGTCCACAGCCCCACTCTGATTCGTCGGTTTAGCGGGCACAATCCAGCTTTCCACCCACACAAAATTTCCAAAAGCCTCGAAATTCATTCTCGTTCTTGGTGAGATCCTCATTGCAACTCCCGACGACCACCAGCCGCCAAAATGGTTTCCCAACGAGTCACTTACCGCCGCCGCAACGGGTGAGTCCCTGTCTAGATGGACTCGATATGAATACTCGAGCCATTGCTTGCGACCGCCGTGGCTAACCTGCGCTTCTCAAACAGCTACAACACCACCTCCAACCGAACCCGGGTCATCAAGACCCCCGGTGGTGACCTCCGCCTGCTTCACATCAAGAAGCGCGGCACTGTCCCCAAGTGCGGTGACTGCGGCTCCAAGCTCTCTGGCGTAAGTCGACCTCGATAGCAGCGATTTCTTTGCGACGTGGCGGATGGGACGAGACGAGCACGATGAGTGTTAGGGTCGAGATAGAGGACACGCATACAGCAGACGAGGAAACCGACACACCACACCGGCTGAATTCTCTACCGAAGCGAACCCTCTATCCAACCTCTCTCACCTCGTCTCGAAACATTCATCCCCGCGAAGGACTTCTCGGACATCATGACACAGAACACACAAGGACTAACTCTCCCGTCTCATAGATTCCCGCTCTCCGACCCCGCGAGTACTCCCAGATCTCCAAGCCCCAGAAGACCGTCCAGCGCGCCTACGGTGGTTCCCGATGCGGTGGCTGCGTCCGTGACCGCATTGTCCGTGCCTTCCTCATCGAGGAGCAGAAGATCGTCAAGAAGGTGTTGAAGGAGCAGGAGCAGAGCCAGAAGAAGAAATAAATGCAATCTCCAATTGCCGGATTTGGCTTTTTCTGCGCGGGAAGGGCAAGGAACTCTGGGGACTCGGTTCACTGCTTTGGTGTTCATTAGGGCAAAAGGGACTGCATGATACATCGGGCTGGGGCCAGAATGGCTGGCCGTCTGCCGTCTTTAGGACTGCTACCTTCCTCTTGGTTGTTTGAATGAAAAAAGAACATCAAGCTGGCGTGGACTGGATTGCCGTCTGCATGAGTGATACTGGGGCTTCTTTGCGTGGGTGAAGTGAGTGCCAAGGTTTTGGTCTATGTTCCCGGGGTCTAGGTGAAAAGTTACTGGCGCCTTGAGGTTGAATTAATTCCCTTTGTGGATTCGAGTCTGATCAGTGACCTGTAGAGAGCACATGCACCCCAGTGATACATGTAACTGTTGCGCTGGTGATGATCAATCATCATGACGTGCGGGACCGGAAAAAATATCCATCCCCCACGTTGAATCTCTTCCACCTGAACCCTGCAAGCACCACGCCCAACTCCTGTCCAACCATCAATTGCTTATTCCTGGACGTTCTCGATACTTTGACGGTTGGTCAACGTCTCACACATGGCATCGCGAAGTTTTATTCGGCCGTGTAGCGCACAGCGCGTTGTGCGCCAGGCTCTCTCCCAGACCATCCGACCCTCCAACTCCTCGATCGCCGCTCTCAGAACCTCTCCCCCGACGCTTTCGCACGCCTCTACGCAACCTGTATCATGTCGTCGAGCCTTCCACGAAGCCCCTAGTCGAAGAAAGGGCCAGGAACCGCCAGCGCAGGCTCCCCCGACCGACTTTGGCGAGCTCGACATGCTCGGCAACACTCCCGTCCCCTCAACCTCGGTCGACGTTTGCATGTACGATGGATTTGGTCTGAACAGCGGCGCTACGGTCTCGGATGGTAACGGCGCATTGTTGGTCGACGGGGAGGTGTTCAACTGGCGGCCGTGGGAGGCGAAGGGATCGTTGAACCTAACCAACAAGAAGGGCCAATTCGAGCTTCCGGCGCAAGCATTTGCACTGTTTGATCTGATATGGCCTCGACCTGGTGAGTTTTTTTACTCGTCTCCCCGTCTATCCTCTGCCTTGCCGCTCATTGGGGGACGGTTGTTGGCAACGCTTGACTAACTCTCTCATAGACCTTCTGATCATCGGAGTTGGTCCATCCATTATGCCACTGGCTCCCGCGACGAGGCGACACGTAGCCGAACTAGGTATGCGAGTCGAGATACTGGATACGAGGAATGCTGCTGCGCAGTTTAATCTGTTGGCTACAGAGAGAGGCGTGTCGGATGTGGCGGCCGCCTTGATACCTATCGGATGGAAAGACGGGGTTGGAGCCAAGTGATGGTACGTTGAGGTCAAATAAGGACTTGTATACATATAATGTAACATTATACACATGATGGTTATTGTACGCTTTGGTGGTTGGGTTTGGGTGATGGGTAACAGGTTAAACAATGTTGGCGCATGAAGGATGTATAGTAGGTAGTGTATATAAACGCCCACTCTTGACGATCTGTGTTGAGCAACTCCTATGTTCCATGGAGCCTAGCCTTGATGGCACTTGTTCACGGCTGGCTTGTTGTACCGATCTGTTTTTTTGGGTCTTGTGTTTCATCAAGATGTCCAATATTTCAAGATGAAAGAACCCCAGCTAGTAGTTAATTAGTCGCGATTTATTGTCACATTACAACCCACACGTACTTGTACAACTCCCCTGCCAATATCTCGCTATAAGTAGACACTCCGTCACCAAACCTACATGTGCTCACTCCCAAATATTTGACTATTTCTTCAAAATTCCAATGCCGTTCAGGGTAGCCCTCTCTAGGGCTGTCGTCAATATTAGATAAGCAAGAATTCAACCCCATGTTTATTGCTGCACATGTGATTCGCCGCAACCGCTCTTCCAATGACGATCCCTTCGCGACCCCAGGCGGATGATGCAATGCCACGATTGGCTGCCCAACCTGAGACTCAATTCATCGCCGACAGACTCAATCTCAAAAACCCATCATCGCCAATTAAAGCATCTCGTGAGCAAGGTCGAGTTTCCCCACTGAAGCCCCAGCCTCGCACTGCGACCGTCTTCCCCAAGCCACTCTTGACCTTCTTTTTAAATTTTTTTTCTCGCGCGCCCGCGTCTTGACCGCGATTTCCGTGGGGGCCCTAGGGTCAAAGAGGTCTTCAAAAACCCAGCCCAGGCCTGGGTCGCTCACAGATGCCCCGACCTACCCCCGGCACTTGCACGGCGCCTTCACCATATCAACTGGCCTGGTGAGCCTGGCCTTCTCCTTCTCTGTCCTGACGTCGCTCCGTGCCGGTTGGAGAGGCTCCGGTCCCGGTGGCACAAGGGAACAAACGCAAACTCCAAGTTACTCTTGTTATACCCTTGGCGGTGACTCAACCGCTTCAAATCTCGGATACCCTTACTTGGTAGGAGCTACCGAGGAGCTCGGCCTTTCAACTGCAGCCCAATCGATTAACTGCGGCTCAACTACATCTGGCATCTGTCCTCCACCGACCCCATATCTACCTGCGACAACATTATCCCACTTCAATTGGACCCCCAGCAGTCATCCATTGAGCACGCTCTCCTCCCAGACGCACGGCATGACGGCTCCTCACTCCGCGGCCTTGCAACAGGCCATAGACTCCACTGACCCTCATCTCACGGACCCCTCCCTCCTCAAGGATCACTCAGACTTCAAGTCTTACAGCACCAGCCGCTTCGAATATTCCGGGATCCGAGTCTTCTACCGTCAACATGCCAAAGCCGAGCAGCTGCCCAAGAACCCTGCGCCGCTGCCGCTGCTCGTTTTCCTCCATGGGCTTGGAGGATCTGTCGCCCAATTTCACCCGCTCTTGAGAAGTCTTGTTGACCTGGCCCCCTGTTTGGCAATCGACTACCCCGGATGCGGACGGTCCGACTTCTCGGTCACCAGTTGGGAAGCTTACACGACAGAGGCCCTGGTAGAACTCCTGGAGATCATCATCGAGGACTACCGTGACAAGGATGCAGGCCAACGTGTCGTTCTGATCGGTCATAGTATGGGAACGGCTCTTTCTGCCCAATTGGCTAACACGAAGCTGGCCCATGTGACCTCTCTGTCACAATATGTGGTAGGACTGGTGGCTATTTGTCCAGTGTCCAGCCCACCCAGCGAGTCAACGACTGCATGGGCCAGGAGGGCGCTGCGGATTCCAGGCTGGCTATTCGATCTGTGGAGAGCCTGGGACGGCTGGGGTGGCCCGGAGAGCCCAAGTGTCAAGCGTTTCGTTGGAGAAGGTGCTGATGAAGCGACACGGATTCTCCAGTACCGCTTCAACAAGCAGAGCCGGACCCCAGTCTGGAGGCGAATGGCGAATGGCGCCTTGCCAGTTTACAAGGATGGTAAACCGATAGGTGGCATTCCGGTTCTGGATACCTGGGCGGGCCTTGATATTCCTGTTTACCTGATCGCGGGGGAGAATGACAACATCGTCTCCCCCAAGGAGGTTGATAAGATCGCCAAGGTCCTGGACCCTGAGAAAGAATCCCCAAAGCCTGACGACGGAGAAGAGACAGACCGAACGATTGTCGACGCTGCTGCTCCTGTCAATACCTCGGTACGGCCACGGGATCATATCCCTCAAGCCATTGACGATCTCCGGGATGAGGATTTCCAAGTCATCAAGCCACCCAGGTCCGAAAGCTCCAGCAACGACAGTCCTAATGATCCCTCGACTCCAAACGAGACTCTGGCTGAACTGCCACCACAGCCGAATCATCCCAAGAAGGTGGTTAGGTCCATCGTGATGCCACCTCCTGCAACGCACGCCGTTCTCTATACCCCCTGCTCAGTTCGTGCCATTGCAGGATTAATATCCGACTTCCTCGCTACGCACATCACAAACAGACTATCCCTTGCTTGGCAGCTGCAGTATCTATCCCGTGAAGGAAAGTGGGATGTCAAGAATCTCGCCAAGTGGAAGTCAGTCAACCCCGTCTCTGAGCCGATTGGCCCTGTCGACAACCCTGTCTTCCGCGCCCTCAAGACACTTCGCGAAGCCGACGACGTCCACTGCCCACCCAACTTTGTCGACAAGTGGGGTGATGTTGTTAAAGATGTCATCGACATCTCCAAGGACCAACCCGTCTATGACCCCCGCGGACTGGACCGGGCTGGCGTTCATTACCACAAGTTTCCTACCGTGTCCAAGATTCCCCCACAGGCCCATGAGATCGAGGCCTTTATTAAGCTTGTTGATGGGCTTCGCGAGAAGCAGGCCGAGCGTGCTGTCGCCGAAGACTGGCCCAACCCGGAAAAATGTGTTGTTGGAGTCCACTGTCACTACGGCTTCAACCGCACGGGATACTTCATTGTGTGCTATCTCGTTGAGCGGTGCGGCTATGGTGTCCGAGAGGCTATTGATGCGTTCGCCAGGGCCCGACCCAATGGGATCCGCCATTCGCACTTCTTGGACCGGCTATATGTGCGATATAATGTGGATGCTATCCCTCATACCGAGACTTGATATCATCATCATCATGTCAGTGTGAGATCTTGATCCGAAGGAAGAGCAGGCGGATGGAAATGTCATTGATTGGATCGAAAAGGGGGGTTCTTGTTGGTTAGCAGGTTGGCGTCTGGATGATTGATTATCTTGGTGTAAGAAAGCGAATGAATAGATGGCTGGGCCAAGCGTATGGATTTCACAGTATGGTTCTCATGGGATGGAAGGGTGGAGTTGGCGTTATGATCTATGGATATCAACATTTCATACCGAGATAGCGTTTTTCACGAATTATAGTTTTACTCTATCATGGTGATTCACTCTCGAAGCTCTCGTTGTTTGAAATCGCACAAATTGTTGCGTCTGCCTACCCAACGACCATCTGATCTCACAGTCACATTCTAGTGACTAAACACCAAAGTCAAGAGACAAAGTCAAACGTGGATATTCCAACATGTTACTCCCAATGTTGCCCAGTGTTAGTCCCCCCTGAAAACAATTATTGAAACCACTCGTGAATCATGAATGCTTATACCCAAGCCTCAGTTTCATTCCGTAAACATCCTCCTCTTAGATGTGATCTCTAGTGACAGCTTCTATAATGCCATCTATTCTAGATGGACGCGAGGGCATGGTACTCGGCACTGCCGAGGACCGATTCCTCATCTAGTTCATCCGAACCCTTGAGAAGGGACTTGTCCATCTTCTCCTTGAGTTCTTCGCTAATGACATCCACGTCGACTTCGAGATAGTCGCGCAGGAACTTGCCGACCTCGGTGTTCTCAACGTTGCCTCGGATGGCGTCGGTGCCTGGGCCGCCGGAGCTGTAGATGTTGACGTCGACGGCCGTGTGGCCGTGAGTGCTCCATCCGACATGGGCGCGCAGGGAGATGAGGGCCGAGAAGAGGACAAGGGCACTCCCAGGGTGTTCAGCAATGGTGGAGATCTCCTTGTCCGAGGCGTTGGAGATGCCGAGGCCGCGGATGATGAGCTCCTCGTTGATGTACTTCTTGAGCTTCTCCAGATCCTTGTTCGAGCCAGAGGACGACGCAAGGTGAGCATGGAGCTTGGCCGCGAGCCACTCAGCCGAGGCGGTAGCGTTGGCGAGGGCCTTGGGGTACCAGTTGTAGACGGGGAGGTGACCGGGTTCCTGGATGGCGGTGGCGAGACCACCAGTTTCATGGTCGCTGGTCGCGACAAGGACGGTTTCAGTCTTGCTCTGCTTGATGAAGTCGAGAACGGCCTTGAAAGTCTTGTCGTACTCGAGGACCTCGTGAACCTGAGCGGCAGGGTCGTTAATGTGACCGGCGTGATCGATCCTGCTGCCCTCAATCATGATGAAGAAGCCCCTGTCGCTCTTCTCAGTCGCCTTTTCAAGGGCGCGCAGAGCAGTCGTGGCCATCTCGCTCAGAGAAGGATAGATGTCGTTGAGGTTTCGGCGGTCAATCTCAAAGGGGATGTCGGCGGGCGCAAAGAGTCCCAAGAAGGGAAGCTCGACGTTCTCGCCACCCTTGAGGGCATCAAAGCCAGAGCGGCTGTCGGTGTAAGTCCAATTGTGCTTCTCAGTAGCAAGCTTGATGACGTCCGTGTCATCAGCTCGGCAGCTGCCCTCGGTTCCCTTGGCGAGGTAGTTGCATCGACCACCACCAAGCATGAGGTCTACAGTCCGTCCAAGGGCGCCCTCGCCGATCTGCTGGAGAGCGATCTCGTCCTCCATTTCTCGGACCCTGACATGGGAGTTGAAACACGCAGGTGTAGCATCCTCGATCTTGGTCGTGACGACGAGGCCGGTATGGTATCCGGCGCGTTTCGCAGCCTCGAGCACGGTGCCGCAGGGGTCATGGTTGGGCAGGACGGCGATGGCACCATTGTAGCTCTTCTTGCCGCAAGAGAAGGCGGTGGCGCCGGCAGCGCTGTCGGTGACGAGGGAGCTGCTGGAGCGTGTGCGGCTGGATCCCCAGAAGTGCTTGTCGAGAGTCAAGACGTCGTCGTGAGGGAGGCCTTGGACGAACTGCCTATAGCTGCGGGTCAAGGACAGCGGCGCGGGGCCCATGCCGTCAGAGACCATGAAGACGAGGTTTCGCTTCGGCGAGGGAACATTTCGGTCGTGCCTCGTCTGCTGCTCGTGCTGGGTCCAGACAGCGATGACGATGACAGCGGCGGTGGCTACGAGAGCCCAGACGAAGAGGCCGAGCTCGCGGATGCGCGAGTGCCGGACAGCCTTGCTGTTTTCTGTGTCATCGGAGCGGTCGTGACCGGACAAGAGAGGATCGCTTTCGTTGGCCTCATGGAAAGCCATTGTTAGCTAAAAACCTGCGTGATAGGTTCGTGATACAAAGGAGTAAGACAAACCATGGTTAAAAGTGACGGGCCAGCGCCGAGTGTGAGGTTGATAAAGAGAAGAGTTGAGAGCTCCGGCGAGGCAGGCGAGCGATAAGACGGCGGCCCTGCAGGTGGTGGCGTCGCAGTAAAGTTCCATCAGGCAGAGCCCGGGACCCGGAGGCCAACAGGGGTCCCAACAGGGGTCCTCTTACCGCATGGGGCCGCTAACGCTCACTGGGGTGGACACGCTGCTCTGGAAGTGACATCAGTCGTTCACGTGGGAGGGGCGGGAGAGGGTTTCATTTGCTCCGCTGCCGGACCCCAACCAACTGTGTCTCTGTTTCTCCCAAGCACAACCAATGAAGACTTCTCATCTTGACCACGGGAGCATATCTTTTGACACACGTTTGAGATCATGGGGATTGTTGTTTTGCCCGTTGCTTTGGGAACATGGCATCTCTTGATCTCGCTCATCTGCCTGAACTAACTCTATTTATTAGATCCATAAGCCTGCACCTGACTCTATCCCTCCCTCCATGACTGACTCTTCTCTTGCTTCGTCGAAACTTTATACTGACATTGGAAAAATTCTACCTCGAGTGCGGCCCGTCGTTTCAATAGGCTATTGCCCCTCCCGACGACCCGACACCATCTCATGCAGCAAGCTTCGGGCAAACTCCCCACTGAGAGAATCCATTCGAATGGGTCTCTCAACGAGACATGCTCCTATCACCTCGCAACTTCCAAAGAAACCCCTCACTCAGACGACGTGTCCCGGGTTTTGGTGTCAAACTCGCTCCTCAATGAGGGCGCTTCCTGAAGCGGGAGGTCGCGGACTCTCCCGGGTTTGTGGACGGTCAAGCGACCGACTTCGGCAAACCTCAACAAGTCACATACGATCCCAGCGGATTGCCAATGGACCAACATCGATGAAATGGATCCAATAGATGCCCGAACCTTAGTGACATTCTGGTGCCACGGACGGGGGGCTTGTGGTTCTCTCGTCACGCTTTGAGTGACGGATAACCACGTTGCCTCTCGGAGCGAGTGATGACGGCTGTCAGACCGGTCCGCACAGGAGAAAGTTGCTACACACTCACGAGTAATGGTAGGGAGCTCCCAGGAGGAAATGTATGAAGCAACGCAGTTCGTTTAAACAAACCCTCCCAGTCGCGGATTGTGCGTTTGTGAGTGATGGATGGCAAATCAACTCTGCAATCCGCAGCAAGGCAACATGATGCCGCTGCGTCGACTGCAATCGGAATCTCTCTGCCTCAAAAGACGTCAGCCATCAGCATCGCCATGTCCCGTGCTCATCTGAGCACCTTTGTCGGGACACAGCGCAGCGAAAAGACCGAGAAAGCTACCCCCCGACCAAGATGCCCCCATGTGCGGCTACATCTTATTAGTGAACCTCTGCGGATGCTATGGCGGCTTCGAGTTTGATACGACCTGCCACCGGATCTTTGAAGAGCTGAACAGGATAAACGATGCCGACGCCTGGGGTCCTGATACCATCAACGAGTTACCCTTTTCGTTTCCCGACGAGTGTGTTCCTGGCTGGCACAATACGCGCTTCATCATGACCTACAGGGTCTGTTGCTCTCAGTGGTGGTCTAATTGCCCTTCGGTTACGGTTCCTGGCTACCCATGTCTCTACTACTACTTGGAGAACGTGTAGCATCGAAAGAGAAACATCGGCGAGTGTACGATATTGGTCCAGATACTAGACGGAGTCAGCTCACGCTGAAAGGGGCGGAGTTTAAGGCGTGACAGGTGTGTTAACTTGGCGTTTGGAGAGAAGAGCACTCGCTTCGAGGTGAAGGTGGGTTTTTGGGGGGCGTTATTCGGACAGGACATGTTATTTACTCACGATGTTGTCAGGGTGATAGGCATTCAGCGGGAAATGTCACTCTCGATACGGCAACACATTCTTCAACTGTTGCATATTGGATTCTGCCAGGACCCCCAGTTTGACATGTGGTGCCTGGGACCTTTTGTGCCCTGATGAACACGATCGACTGGTCAGAGTTGGTCGAAAATAGTTCCGCCGCCTGCGTTATACGATGCCAGACGTTTCCCAGCGTCTGAAGCAGGGCCGCTGTGACGTCGTGCTGGGGACGAGGGACATGTCAAATAGACGAGGATGGCTTCAGGGAGAAATAGAGGGTCGTACATTGGAGGTGCTGAAGGGTGAGAGGTGAGGAGGTTGTCTCTGTTGGGCTGGCGGCAGGTGTCAAAGGTCATGCCCCTTGCTTGTACTGGGTGTTTTGAAACGTCCTACTGATGAGGACGTTGTGGTAGGTATCCAGAGACTGCGAGTGTCTGCGACGGGCTTCTGCATCATCAAGTGTTCTGGAGTACTGGTATCCATGCTGTGACTGCCATGGTAGTTCGACTCATCGTATTTGGACGTGGGCTCCACTTGGCAGTGATGGGAATGTCGATCGAGGCTTGGGATGAATGTTGATCGAAAAAAAAAAAACAATTCCATTCTCTTTAATAACCACTCAGCTTTGAGAATGACCAACTTGCTGATGTGTCGTGTCGCCCAGACGGCAGATTGTGGGCTGGAAATGCTTGTTCAGAAGCTTGGCCAGCGGGCAGCATGTAACTGAGCATCGGCGATTGGCGTGGAGCATTCGACGCCCAGGTCCCATCCCTTGGAGTGAAACGTCATAATTGGCGATGACTTCCAAGTTCCCAGGGGACGGATAATCGGCTTCGAAATTCGAGACGAACAACTGGCACTAGCTGAGCCGAGCGACGCCCTGAATCATTCCCGCTGACATTACCTGGTCGATTTCGCTGCTGCCCGCTGACGGTGGCTTCACTTCTGGATGGTCGAGGCCCCCAGCCAATCCCTGAAACCAATCTTGGTGCTGACGGGACTGGGCCTGGTGTTCCCCTGCATCGCGACGCTCCATCCACCATCCACCATCCATGAATGCGAGGCCAGCTCGCACTCCCAACTTGACCCTTGAATTTATTTTCGGCTTCGTATTACCTGATGGACATAAACGGGTCTCTTCACCCCTTATTGCCCGCTTGAAGAGGTTTCTGGTGGCTTGAGCGGCTGCAGGAGATTATCCTTTCTCCAGATCCTCCAAGTTACACATTCGGTCGTCGGCCTCTCCAATCTTCAACGCTCGCTCTCCTTCCCCGACAACATCATGCCTCAGGACGACGAGGACGAAGGCCGCCTGAGCCATTCCTCCAATACCAACGTATCCAACCAGGGCGACGACAGCAGTACCAGCCGTCATGTTCGATATAACCTCACCGTCGATACCCAGAACCTCTCGCCGCCCCAGGCCACGCCCAACAGGCCTGCGCGCTCCGACACTGAGCTGCATCGCCAGATGACCTTTTCGCCCTCGCTGCTGCGTCGCCGAGTGACTCGCGCCCCGACCTTTAAGACCGTCGAGGACTACGATGAATTCGACACCAACTTCAGCGCCCGCCCTGGCTGGCAGCCCGGTTCTGAGCCTGGCTACGACCCAATGCTCCCCGACGGTGGGCATGCGTCAATGCCGACTCTGACGGCGCCCTGCGAGATCTCCGTCATCGACTTTTCGCAGCAGGCCGTGCTCAAGCACCACTTTGACAATGAGGGCTTCATCAACTTTCTGGAGCAGCCCAAGGAGGATTGGGTCAAGTGTCGCTGGATCAATGTCAATGGGCTCAGCTGGGATGTGATACAGGCCGTGGGCAACAAGAAGGGGCTGCACAAGCTCGCGCTGGAGGACATGATGCAGATTAGGAACCGGACAAAGGCTGATTGGTATCCCAACCACGCCTTCATTGTCATGACCCTGCAGAAGCTCGTCCACCTGGTTGACGACGACGACGACTCGACCGATACCAGCAGCACCTACTCGAGCAAGTCGTTCCACGCGCTGAGGGGATCCATCAGGGAGCTCTGGAGGAGTCGCAGGGCGTCGGACCCAGAGAAGAATGCGCCGCCTCATGGACTGCGACCACAGGATGTCACTTCAGATCTCCAAGAGACTGGCATGATTCGGACTCTGCAGCGATACCACGCCTCTGGGAACGAGGCGCGGACCGAGTTTATGGAGAATCACTCGTCCCTCGCGCCCTACCAGATGGCCATCTCGGCGGAGCAGGTCTCCATCTTCCTGACATCGGATAATACCGTCATCTCCTTCTTCGAGGTTTCAGCCGGCGACATTGAGCGCCCCATCTTTACGCGCCTCAGCACACCGGGTACCATCTTGCGCGAGTCCAACGACGCGTCGCTGCTATGCCAAGGCATCATTGACGCCATCATCGACCTCGCCATTCCTCTGACGGCCGTGTACACGGATATCATTGCCGATATTGAGATCGACGTGCTCACGGCGCCGAGCGTCACGCAGAGTAAGAAGCTCTACATCTGCATCAGCGAGATCAACAAGATGCTCAGCTTCCTCAACCCCATCGACAACGTCGTCAACGTCCTGCGCGATCACAAGACGTACATGACCCACGACCAGGCCCAGAAGGAGCTCGAGAACCCCGGGTCCGGCGTCATCGTCACCCCCATGACGCACACGTACCTCGGCGACGTGCTCGATCACTGCATCATGATCACCGAGTCCCTCCAGCAGCTCAAGCAGTCGTCGGACAATTTGATTAATCTCATCTTTAATACTATTTCTGCTGGACAGAACGAGTCGATGAAGCAGCTCACTACCGTCACCATTATTTTCCTACCGCTTACGTTTATTACTGGATTCTTTGGGCAAAACTTTGACGAGGCGACGTTTCCCGATCTTCACCATCCTATCTGGTATTTGTAAGTTGTCCTGTTTATTCATGTCCCCGAGTACATGCTAATGACTATCACAGCTGGGCCTGCGCTGTGCCAACTGTGGTCGCGACAATCCTGATTCTCATGAGAGAAATGATCTACAACTGGCTCGTGCGTATTGTGCAAAGGAGACACATTGTCACGCTCAGAAAGAAGAAGAAGAAGAAGACGAGGCAGCAAAAGATCAAGCTCAAGGTGTAGGGGCTTGGGTTGGATATGTAGTTGCAGCATTGGATGATTTGATGATACCCAAACGTTGAGAAGCAGAACAGGAAATTTCCTGCTGAGGGGATATAGAGGCTGGAACGCCATATACACTTGATATCCACAGACATGTTTTGGCTTTTGAATCAAATTGCTTAGATTGAACTTCTATCTAGGGTACCTAACGGTCTCTACCTGCTTTGCTGGCAATTATTAATGTTGCTCATCTATGAGCGCCTGAGCCAGAGTCCTTCGTTCGACGAGGACGAGGAGCTGCTCTCCGAGTCGACAGCATAGTTCCCAGAGGAACCAATCTCCAATATCTCCTGACCATCCAAGGCCGTTGCGGAGAGACATCCTCCGCTTTTCTCCGCCCGCTTGAGCGCGTTCCAGTAATGGCTCAGGGCATGGTCGAACGAATGCGTCAGCATCGCCTCCATGCGATCCTTAGGATCCATCTTCTCGACCTCGGCAACGTTCTCCTCGATGCTTGCCACAGCCGTTCTGAAGCGCTTAGCGTCAGAAGCCACGGCAAAGAGGAAAAGACGTCCAAATAAGTGAAGCCAATGTTGCATGGCCTCTCGCTGGGGATGCCACAGGCCGTAGCGGAACGCCAGCTTGGGCTTCGTGTCTGGGACAACGTCCAGCGCCACCGTCATCTCGCCGGCAGTGTTCTTGAGCATGCCGGAAAGCTCTGACAGCGTGACTGCGCTCCAGATCATGTGGATGCGTTCCTGGAGGAGTTGGTTCGTCAACTGGGGGATGTAGTTATCCATAAGTTCCGCCTCGACTGGGAACGAAGGCCGTGACCTCGCCAAAAGCCGCTCGCGCTCATCCTGGTCGAGTGAGCCCTCTTCGGGGAAGTTGCTCTGCCTCTTGGCAATGTTGGACGACTGTGTGATTGGGACGCAGTGACTGAGCTTTGGGTCCTTGGTGTCAGGTCGCAGGGCTAGGAGCAACTCTGGCTCCAGAAGCCAGACCAGCGTGAGGGCCTTCTTGGCGTCTGTAAGGTCGAAGCCCTCAGGCTGGAGACTCATGTGGATGCGGAGCTGGCATGTCGAGTTACTGTGAATCTTGATGTCGGTGCGAAGAAGGCCGAGGACGGTCTCCATTTCAATCTTGCCCCTGAAAGGGGAAATCGGGGCCATTCCTGACTGGGCGGTTCCTCTTCCGAGGTCTTGATCTCCATATCGGTCTCTTGGGAGGATGGAAAGCAGCGAAGTGTAGGGACAGCGGAGGCGAACTCCAACCCATTCGTAGTCCCCGGGGCTGCCAGAGGTAGCAACAGCGTTGCGGGCCGGAGTGAAGAGCCAGTAGGCCATGCGATGATCGCCACCGCTTGGCTCTTCACCCCTCACTGGCTTCTCTATAGTAAAGGCAATATCATCCGGGGCCGCGCCGTCGTTCTTATATGCAACGCCGCCTTGGACGCAAGGCTTGCTGATGAGGGTGCGGGCGAGGTGCTCAGCGCAGTGCTCGACACATGCCTCGACCGGCCTGGGCTCGGTGGCAGGACAAGCCCATCGGGTACGGCCGTCGGCTTCTGCTGTGTAAGCCTGGCCGGGCTTTTCTTTGGCGACGAGAAAGTCGACCTCGACGCTCCACTCGACGAGGTCGCTCCAGTTGGTGCGCTGGGACGAGTGACCAACGAGGGTCTGTGACGAGGAAAGAATGTCCGACATTGGTGGTCTATATATCTAGAAATTCTTTGATTGGGATGGCAGTCTGTGTGCATTTGGAAGGACTGATCAGGGGCGCCATCGGTCAAGATATATATAAGATGAATCTGGGAATTTTCCTTCTCTCTTGGACGTGAGCAGCTGTGAAGCCATGCTGTGAAGAGCAACGAACAAGGATGACGGAGATACTGAATCAAGGATCACGTATTGAGCTATGTACTGAGAAGATGCTGAATAGAGAGTGATAAAGGGGGGAAAGTGCGATTCATTGTTCCCTTTATGGACGTGATGCAGAGTAACAAAGGCGGGAAAGCAACTGACCAATGAGTTGAATCACCACGCATACTCACATTAGGCTCTAGAATGGCGGTGACAAGCAAAGGATGTCAGAATCGCCGCTTCTCTGAATATCTGACATGGAAGCCCGCGAGAGACTCTTGCCAAGACAGTGGGGAGGGATTGCCCCCCATGAAACAATCACGGGCCGATGGATTGCTTGTCCGACTTGTGACTCTGTGCCATGTTGGTGAGGTGTTACAACTGCGGAAGGCTGTTTGTGAACAGAGTTATTTTGCAGTTGCGAGGGATTTACTCTTGTCCAAGTAGAGGAATATCCCCTATTTAGGAGTATGTGTGTGTGTGGGTGCCAGTCTAGCATGAAGGCAATCTTTGTCATGTTTTCCTCTATAACAAGCCAAACAATATCAAACTTATGGATAAGGGCAGGATTTACCTGTCGTATACACCCATGATATCCAGACAGTTGTGCAACCAAGGCCAGGGTCATCGGGACGAGCCTTGCGTAACATCCAGGGGATGGCCCTCTATAGTAGGCAGCGGATGCACGTGGGTGGCCGGGCAGCCGAGAATCCCAGCTACCGTAAGAATAAACAAGAGTAACGAGAATAGCCTCTAGTGACCCTATTCCGGTGAGATATATGCGCAAGTGACGAGCCCCATTGTCCACTTCGATGCATGGTTGAGTTCCTAGGCATCCTCACCATCGTTGTTGTTTTTTGCCTGTCGGGCCTCAACCATGAAATGGCCAAATTAGTACAAACTGGCTCAGATAATACCTCAATAGGTATTTAGCTGAATTCATCAACCAAACAATATCTGCCAGCTTGAGGTGTTGAGGTTCTTGGCCGATTACGTAAAGCGGGAGCTCGAGCTTGGGCCGTCTGGAGCCTGCAGGCAGCAACACCCTTTCTCGGATCACCAAGCCCCAGCTGAAGCTCACTTGTTTACATCAGTGGAGCTGAGCTCACAGCCCTTCTTTCTTCTTACATCATACCTATATATACCCCAACAAGGAGAATGTGAACGCTCTAGAGTTGGATGATTCTTTTGCGCCTTTCACATTAGTCTTAAAAGCCTGAGTGTCAGCAATCTCCTCACGTCAAAACTCGGCTCATATAACCTGCGCTCTTTGCACTCTCATCATGGGGAGTCAACAGGAACAGAGACCTCAAACAGAGGAGGCGAAACATGAAGAAGAGATCCAGTATGGAACAGTGGGCATGACCGAGGAGGAAATGGAAGAAAAGTGAGCCCATCTCTACCAATTTGCGCTTGCATTGACCAACATACATCGCTCAAGATATCCGAGCCGCTCAAAGAATCACTCAAAGACCCTGGTATTCTCTGAGCTGTTTCGAGAATTGTTTAATCCATTAAGCGAAAACAAGAAGCAAAATGCTACAGGTGCAGGCCCCAGAAAGGCATTCAGAGGTGTCAACAAGCTCTCACCGCACGAGCAGCGACGGCACATTATCGAGCGCTTCATTGTTCGATGGCGCAAAGAAGTCGGACTCGACTTCTATCCTGCCCTGCGTCTGATCCTCCCCGACAAGGATCGCGACCGTGGTGTTTACGGCCTCAAGGAGAACGCCATAGGAAAGCTCCTTGTGAAGTTGATGAAGATCGACAAGAGCTCTGAGGATGGCTACAATCTTTTGCACTGGAAGCTACCTGGTCAAACCACTGCCTCTCGGCTGGCTGGCGACTTTGCCGGGCGATGCTTTGAGGTCATTTCAAAGCGCCCGATGCGCACAGCCGTCGGCAACATGACAATCGCCGAGGTGAACGAGCAGCTGGATAAGCTTGCTGGATCTACAGGAGAGGCAGAGAATCTGCGCGTTTTTGAGAATTTCTACAACCACATGAACGCTGAAGAGCTGATGTGGCTCATCCGGATCGTCCTGAAGCAGATGAAGGTAGGTGCCACGGAAAAGACCTTTTTGGATCTCTGGCACCCAGACGGCGACGCCCTTTTCAGCGTCTCTTCGAGCTTAAGGCGAGTGTGCTGGGAACTCTCCGACCCCGAGATCCGGCTCGAGAAGGATGAGGCGGGTGTTGCCCTTCTGCAATGCTTTCAACCGCAACTTGCTCAGTTCCAGATGCCTGCCTCGTTCCAGAAGATGATCCAGCTTCTTCGCCCGACGGAGGAGGACCCTGAATTCTGGATTGAGGAAAAGCTGGACGGCGAGCGCATGCAAATGCACATGGTTGAGGACAAAAAGCACCCAGGCGGCCGAAGGTTTTGCTTCTGGTCAAGAAAGGCCAAGGACTACACGTATCTCTATGGCGACGGACTTCAAGACGAGAACTCGAGTTTGACACGGCATCTCAAGAAGGCGTTCGCATCAGGTGTCAAGAATCTGATTCTGGACGGCGAGATGATTACCTGGGACATGGGCGTTGACAAGATAGTCCCTTTCGGCACTCTCAAGACGGCTGCCATCGCAGAGCAGCAGAACAGGTCCGGTACGGACTCGGCTGGTCATCGTCCCCTATTCAGGGTCTTTGATATCCTCTACCTCAACAACAAGCCCTTGACTCAATACACCCTACGAGATCGACACCGCGCTCTCGAAAAGGCCGTCAAATCTGTCCATCGACGTCTTGAAATCCACAGCTACACCAGCGCAACAACTTCTGACGCTATTGAGCCACTTCTCCGCGAAGTTGTTGCCAACGCTTCAGAAGGCCTTGTGCTCAAGAATCCCCGCTCCATGTACCGCCTCAACCACCGAAACGACGACTGGCTCAAGGTCAAGCCTGAATACCTGTCTGAATTCGGCGAGTCCCTCGACTGTGTCATTATCGGTGGTTATTACGGCTCAGGGAAGCGCGGCGGAATGCTTTCTAGTTACATGTGCGGTCTACGAGCGACACAGAATCATATCCAAGCTGGCGCAAATCCTGAAAAGTGCTTCAGTTTCTTCAAGGTTGGAGGTGGATTCCGTGCCGAGGACTATGCAGAAATTCGACACCGAACAGAAGGAAAGTGGATTGAGTGGGATCAAAAGAACCCCCCCTCAGAATACATCGAGCTTGGTGGAGGTGAGCTCAGACAGTATGAGCGGCCAGACATGTGGATTCGTCCCAAAGACTCGGTCGTTGTTTCAGTGAAAGCAGCGAGCGTTGGACCTTCAGACCAGTTTGCTCGTGGTTTTACTCTACGCTTCCCACGATTCAGGCGTCTTCGTTTGGACCGGACCTGGGACACAGCTTTATCTCTAGAGGAGTTTCAGGCGTTGAAAGACCGAGTTGACGAAGAGTCAAAGGAAAAAGCTATGACGGTTGAAGACAGAAAGAGACGGAATCCCAAACGAATCAAGAGGGAGCTTGTCATAGCCGGAGAGGATTCAGCGCCGGTCGAGTTTGAGGGCGAGAAGACAAAACTCTTTGAAGGGTTGGAATTTTGCGTCCTTTCTGAAGCTCTGAAACCCTACAAGAAGACAAAAACTCAACTCGAGTCCATTATCAAGGAAAACGGAGGCACCATTTCCCAAAGAGCGGCGCCGGGTACAAACATGGTGCTTATTGCCGACAAGAAGGTGGTCAAGGTGGCGAGCCTCATGAAGGGAGGAGACGCGGACATTATCCGTCCCAAATGGCTCAAAGACTGCTTGGAGCAGGATTTGGGCAACTTCTTGCTGCCATTTGAGGAGTCACACTTGTTTCACGCTACGGAAGCGATGAAGCGCGCGGCGGAGCAAAATACGGATCAGTTTGGAGACAGCTACGCTCGAGATGTGCCCGTTGATGAACTCAAGGATCTGATGGATTGTATGCCCAAGATCGAGGATGGAGAACCATTCGATAAGAATGAGTTTCTACAACAGCTTGAAGAACACGGCAAAGATCTGGGTAACTTGAGGAGCTTTATTTTCCGGCGCTGCGTGGTGTTGTTCCATGCGGTCGACATTAGTGTCAACCGGGTCTCTCGGTTGAAGCACTTTGTCAAGTATGGCGGAGGAAGTGTCACCGAGGACGCAGGCGACTTGTCTGTGACACATGTCGTGATGGAGGGAGGAGATCCAATGCAAGTGGGCGAGGCGGCCGATATGGTGCGCAAGGAGCTAAGCTCTAGACGCACACAACCAAGGGTGGTGACGGGGAAATGGATCGACGATTGCTGGAAGGAGGGCACATTGCTTGATGAGGAGCAGTTTGTGGTTCCCTGAAGAACAATGGGTATTTAACAAGTGTATACTACCTAACCTTTATGTTTATGCCTTGAGGATTAGACGCCATCAAAACGACCGACCATGGAAGCCTATTTGCCAAGGGTCAAGAACAGTCGGTCTCCAACGTCTCCCAGGCCGGGCTTGAGCATGCCAGTTGATGTCAACTCCTTGTCAACACCAGCAACCCAAATCTCTGATCCCTCGGGCCACTCGGCAGCAACTCTCTGAACGCCCTCCTCGGCACCGATAACAGCGAGGACGATGATCCGCTTGGCGCCCCATTCACGGAGGGTCTGGATGGCGGCGGCGCAGGTTCCGCCAGTCGCGATGACGGGGTCAACGAGGATGGCAAGGCTGCTAGCGTTGCTCGACGAGGCTTGGTCATCGGGGATCTGCTGGGGGAGGTTGTTGTAGTACTCGACGGGATCCAGCGTCGAGGGTTCGCGGTACATGCCGAGGTGATGAACCGGGACGTGCGTGGGGAGGATGGTTTGCACAGCTGGAGGCGTGTTAGTTCAGCCCGTGGAGAGTTGGAGGGAGATATAAACCTTCAACCATGCCTAGGCCTGACCGGAGAATAGGGACTAGACACATGGTGCTTGGCTGGACGGTTGTGGAAGTAAATTGGAAGCCCAATGGGGTCTCATCCTGTTGATGATGGATGGTCAGTACGTTTGGGGTGCTTGACTTGGCGCATGAACTCTGATACCTGAGGACCGTCGGTGGCTTCCAGCGACGAAGCTAGAGCTTCACACGAGACAATCAAGGAAATCTCATGGATCAGCGACTTGACCTCGCGCGGGCTGACGGACTTGGAACGAAGCTGGCTCAGCTTGGCGCGGAGGCACGGGTGCTGAGAGACATGGACGTTGGAGGGCAGCGAAGACATTATGTATGTACGCGACCGCTGAGACAGAGGTGGGATAAGAATGTCAATCTTTGGGTTCACAGTAGTAGGATGGATCTGTTGAGGGCAGGATCTACAGATGAAGCACCGCACGAGGGATGCTGGGACGAGGCCAAGGAGAGGGAGAAGGAAAAGAAAGAGAGAGGAGGGGGGAGAGGGAGGAGGAGGAGACGGGCGCCTTTTGTATTCAGTACTTGGCATATCCAAGAGACACCTGCCCTACCTAACGTCGTGTACTGTAGGTACTCCCTGACTTACAGCGACTTGCTCTCACCGGGTTGGATCACAAGGACGGAAGCTGGTGGGGTACGGTAGGCGGGAGCTTCCAGTTGGAGACGGGCGGCGGCGGGGTGAGATAAGATAAGAGCTTCGGAGCTCACCGCGTTTCACCCCGTCCCGTGTCTCCCAGCGGTGAGCAAGGTAGAGGGTACTTCTTTACTAACATTGGGTTATCTGACTGGCCGTCTCCTGACTCTAACAGGGATTAGAACGAATTGAAGACGACAAATAATCTTGATGGATCCTTTCAACACTATCATCAAGTATCTTGAATGTTCTGTTCCTTTAACGGCCATCCATCTTCCTGCGTTATCTCACCCCTGGACCCTGGTCTCTAGGTATGGATCCATATTCATCCCCACTCACCCTGACTGCTCCCTCCTCCACCTCCACAATGACAGAACAGACTCGACCAGGCGCCGCCCGTGGCAGCCTCTCGGAATGTTTCTCCTTCCGAATGCCGTCATACCCGACAGTTCCATGCCACTAACACGATCAACAGAGATTTTTCATCTCGTCTCGCGACTTTTTGGCAACGGCTAATTTTTTGACTTTAAAATATAAATATGTTGTTATTCCACTGTCAACGTCGGTTCAGCTCGTTGCGACAACTGGGTTGACGACAATCGAAAATTCCGAACACCAAACTCGCACCGTTTGCGACTCGATCGAAATCGCCGTTTTGCTGAACATGGACGACATACCCCCTGAACAGAGGCGCCGCGGCAGTTCTGGGGTTTACAATGCCCCGGATTCTTATGCTGAGCTGGGGGAGATCCTCGCGCAGCAACCCATCGAGGAAGACGCCGTTAGCGACACCGAAGCCCCAGCACTGGACCCCGTGCAGCGACGCGACTCGGGTGTTTACAGCGTTCCTCGATCGTATAGCAACCTCGACGAGGTGTCCCCGGTTCCGCCGATCGAAGAACCTCCATTGGACTCTGCGCAAGATGTACAAGGACGACAGAGACGACGCAGTAGCTTCGCCCGCCACCGGGGGCCAATTCTAGAGCCAGAGCCTATCCCAGAGGAGGCGAAGGAGAGGAGGGTATCCAGATTGGCCACCGAGCTATACACACACTCGTATCTCGTATTCTTTGCGATCCTCGGAACATTGGCTCGTCTAGGCCTGACGGCATTGACGCGGTACCCTGGCACTCCCGTCATCTTCAACACCATCTGGTCCAACTTTACTGGAAGCGTAGTTATGGGGTTCCTCGCCGAGGACCGTAAACTGTTCCGCAACGAATGGGGCAATGCGACGTATGATGAAGCGATCAAGCAGGCCAAGCAGAAGCGCAAGGACGAGGAGGATGGGTCTGGTTCCAGCCAGCAGAAGGATGTGGATTTGGCGGCTGCGAAGAGGGCGCATCTGGCTATGAAGAAGACAATTCCCCTATACATTGGACTGGCCACAGGGTTCTGTGGGAGTTTTACCACGTTTTCGAGCTTCATCAAGGATGCGTTCCTTGCCTTGTCCAACGAGATGGTAACGCCGGGATGGTCCGACTCCCCAACCAGTCGCAATGGGGGCTACTCGTTCATGGCTATGCTGGCTGTAATCATCACCACCGTATCACTCTCCCTCTCAGGCCTATTCCTCGGGGCCCATATCGCGATTGGCCTTGAGCACGTCACACCAACGATCCCCTTTACTCTGAGTCGCCGTGTACTCGACCCCTTGGGCGTTTTCCTCGGCTGGGGTTGCTGGCTTGGAGCCGTCCTCCTGGCTATCTTCCCACCACACGAATCTTGGCGTGGCCAGGCCCTCTTCTCGCTGGTGTTTGCACCGTTGGGCTGCCTGGTCCGGTTCTATCTGTCCCTGCACCTCAACGGCAAGATGGCGACGTTCCCCATGGGCACATTCACCGCCAACGTTCTAGGGACTGTGCTTCTGGGTATGGCATATGATCTCGCCCACGTGCCCCTGGGCGGCATCGTGGGTTGTCAGGTGCTCCAGGGGATCGAAGATGGCTTCTGCGGCTGTCTGACGACAATATCAACATGGGTTGCTGAGCTTGGAAGTCTGCGGAGGCGGAGCTCCTGGATATACGGAACGACGAGTGTGGTTGTTTCGCTCGTGCTGATGATTGCCATCATGGGGGGTCTGCGGTGGAGTGACGGGTATAGTAAACTGCTGTGCAAGGTATAGAATGTTTGAAAGATATAGACTGCTAAAGAAAAGTTGCCACACTTGAGGTTCACTCCTCGTTGTCAGTCGTGGTTCTTCCTTTGTCTTGCCCTCGAACTAACATGCCTAGGTAGGGAACGCAGTGAGGCAAGAACCCCTGATTTAGTCGGGTCGTCCTGCCCGCTTGCTGGGTCATCACTCCTGCCTACCTACTGGCTGTCGACAGTCGGCCCAGCCACTTCCTCTCTCCAGTTTCTTCGTTCTGCCATCTTTCCATCCACCACCCGCATTTCTCTATCAACATCCAGCAGCAATACGCCAACTACGATTACCAGCATTTCGCCATGGAGTTGGATTCCCCCGAGACTACATGCCATATCCTCACGCCTACGACCTCCAATGAACCGCGCACGCCCCTCCCCGGAACAGATCCTCCCGATGAGAAGTGTGAACCGCCAATCATAGTCATATCACCGGCCTCATCCGTAACCATGGATGCTGAAACCCCCCCTCTATCCCCAAACAGGAACGACATGCTGCGGCCGGAGGGTTTCCAAACACGGCCTCTCGAGCTACGGATCAAGCAGCCTGCTTCTGTAGAAGAGGAAGTCGAGCCAGATGAAGACTCAGAACCTGAGGTGTATGATAAGATACCAAGTCCAGACGATGAGCATCAAAGGCTCTTTGAAAAGGTTGCCGAGGAGTATGCCGACCATATTGTTAGGGGGGGCTTGGAAGAGAGGTTTGACGATGCTTTGAAAGAGGCTCAGGCCACTTACGAGACAGCAAACTGGGAGCTTCCAGACGAGAGGCCTGAAGAGATCACGATGCCGTGCAGATCGGCTTTCAGGCCAGGGACTCCGGAAACCTTCGAAAGCCTCCCTCTCGTCGCCACGACTTGCCACAGACAGGACGAAGATGGAAACGTCTGTGGGCTGGAGGCCAAAATCGGATGTCCAGATTGTCTCCTTATTGCTGTATGCCCCCCTACGATGATGACCGCATAGCTATGCTGACCTATCCAGTACTGTAGCTTGGATTGTCAATTAGCCCACGCGGATGCCCATCAATGTCGCGGTGCCAAGGTAGACTTATATTCCAAGATTGCGGACCGCAGCGGTTTGTCTCCAGAAGATCCTGCACAGTTTCGCTTCCCATGGGGCCCGTGGCCCGCCATCGATGTGCTGCAGCTCCCGAAGAACGAAGGTGTTGAGTTCGATGGATCCCTCAACATTCTCTTGACCGGAGGTATGACGGCTAGAATTGAAGACCCATCGTGTAGGAAATATGCTGACCCTAACAGGCCCAAGCATTCGCACTCTTGTCAACACCATCGCCAACATTCCTGAAACAGCAAACCCTACACTCCATATCACGAGCAACGAGCTGAACCCACGCCTGACCGCACTAACACTCGCAATCTTGCTTCTCTTAACAGATCGGTCTTGTGAGGATCGGTACAATGCCGAAGCAGCTGTCTATCTTTGGTACTCAAGCTCGATCCCCACTCCCATGATGAACCATATCCAAGACATTGCCCTAGGGCCGATCCTGGATGCTATCCGGAAAGTCATGAAATACTACCTACATTTCAAGGTCATGTCAATGCCGGTTCGGTTTCCTCGAGGGGGTTGCTCAATTGTAGTCGACTTTACCATCAGGGAGTGGCAGGGGATCTTCCTCCACGTGTCCCGTACTGAAAAGACAGATCTTCGACAGATAAAGCGCGTACGTTTCGAGGACAGGAAGTATTGTGAGCTTATTAGTACCCGTATCCAGAGGACACCACATATGCGAGTACTTGCGATGCTCAAGTGGGAGACGGATGGAATGCTTCAGCCTTATGGCCATCCTCTACACAAAGAGCTGAGGGTGAACCCGTATGTGCCTCTACTGGTCCTAAGTGACGCGAGAGCTGACAAGAACAGGTTGTTGGTTACAATTAGGGGCTTCCCAGTTGCTGGCATCACCACCGAGCCCATTACAGAATGGTCAATATCGGCCATCCTTGGCCAAAATTCAGGCCCAGCCACAAACGACATCTATGGCAAGATGTTCTACTATGTCCGATCTCTCTGTCTCAAGTTTCAGCAACGCGTGCGGTCCCTACGGGTGGAGTTCAGTGTGATGCAAAAAGATGTCATGGCTCTGCCAGCAATCTTCAACGAACAAGGCCGTCGAAGATTTGACCGCATTGATGTGGGAGCTCACGTCTCTTGTCACATAAAATGCATACTGACGAGGTGCAGATGGGCGAGACATTTGAGTTGGCTCCAATGGCGTTTGCGGCCCCCTTAAACTATTTGCTTCAACACGTAGACATGAACCCCCATGCGACGATGCTAGGCGTGTCCAGACGAGGTACATCACGCGGCTACTCAGAATCGACCAAGGAAGACATTGCTGCTGAGTATCAGAACAAGTTCAAACCCATGGGTACCAAACTGGACGAGCTCGCGCCGCCCGTCAGCCACGAAGCTGAGTTCTTTACTAATGGTGCCCGTCGCACGTGGGGACTATTCATGTGGCGCAATTGGGACAAGTTTTCGGAACAGTAGGTGTTTCTCTCTACTCAATGGCTTCAGCTTACACGAGGCCTGTACAGTTTCCTCAAGGCGCCTCATTATTTTGAAGACATCTCCAAGCATGTCCTCGGGCATCATCCTCGTCTGAGCGGTCGCTTGGACACGAGATTTGCCGGGCTTGTCCTCAAAGTCAGGAACACAATTACTACTCGTTGGCCTCACCGTCTCATACACGCCCGCAGCAACGCACCATCCCGGGCAGACTTTGATAACTATATGAGCTGGGGGTTTCCTGACGCGGTCCGATGGCTCGAATGGTCAAAGGTGACTGACGTGTGTCCGGAAGCCATGTTTGTCTGGCATGAGCTGTGCTACATAGAGCGAAGGCTGAGCCCGAAATGCACCCCCCAAGAATTCACTGAGATAGTGGTCAACCGAATAGCCCCGTTGGTATCGGTCTTTTACCCCTCAGGGAAACTTGTACATCCCGAACAGGGAGAAGGCGATGGAGGGGAGGGCTTAGGTGGAAAAGGAGAAGCAGAAGCAGAAGGGGAAATGGAAAAAGAAGCAGCAGTAGAGGAGCCAATGGCAGGCGGTGAAAGCTCGAAGAAAAAGAAGAAGAAGAAGAGTAAGAAGAAGAAGAAGTGATAAAGATAAGGTATAGGGACATGGATGAGTTCATGCCGGGCTATCATGTATGATATTAGAATCAGTCGAATGCAAGAGGTACAGTAACTTAAGCAGGCACCCAGCAATTATTACCGTGATATTTGGAGTTATAATTAGCCAAGTAGTGACCTGGAGATGCAGCATGTGTTTGGAGGGTTACTGCACTGGATCTTGTTACGGGGTAGTCTTTACATTGTGTGTTGGGAGATTCAGATATGGATCGTAAAAAGTATGCAATGCAGGCAACTAACTACTCACCAGTTTTCTATTATTTCCATCCAAGGCCTGCAAGATCTAAAGATGCCTTTTCAGTATCAGTTTCAGGTTGGGTCAATTGACGTTTGACTCAAACACTGCAGGGCTTGGCTCCGTGCCTGGACGGAGAAGTACGCGTTCCCGTGGCTGGGGCCTACATCATAGGGCGGCTAGAAATAGGCAGGGTACAGTCAGTACTCGAAAGGGGACCACTGTACGGACTGTTCTTGTTTGACACTATAAACAAAGGGGATGGATGCTTCTCTCATCAAGATGATATTCGGTGTGAATGTTGTCGTGATACTTGACGTAGCTGTAGCTGGCCTTGACTCAACAAACAAAGAGCCAAGCAGCAAACTGCCTTTTCATTAATTGAACATTCCGATAGTCAAGGCAGACAGGGAAATGGCTCCAAGCCATGGCGGACCTTGAGTACTGGCGCCAGGCAGATTTTCGCACGGAAGAGTCACTAGCCTGAAGCCTCTGAGCGCAACGAGAAATGCAGGCACGGGCGATGTGCGACAAAGCTCGCCAGTCTTGACCAATCAGGTCCTTGGAGATTTAGAGCTGGGACCCGGCAGTTGGGGGGTCTTGTAGCCGTAGCGCTTGTCCTTTTGGCCAACGAAAAGATCAAACACCATGACCATGTCCTCCCCTTTGGCTGCGAGAATTCAGCCCTACCCCGATGGTGCCTCCTTGATCCTGGACGCTGGACAGCTTGGGCCAATAGTTTTGGTCGTCTGTCATGCTGCGTGCCGTTGCGGGAGAAAAAACCTAGGACAGTGTCCAGCCCTCCGTCTCAGTCGGTCTGGATCAGAGCTAACCATTGGCATGGGGAAGAGCATCATTTGCACCCTTTCCAAGTTGTTCCGTGACATGTATCCACGGGTTCTTGCATCTCATTTGATAACAGGTCCCCGAAAATAGGCCGTCATTGTCACACAAGCTAGCACGGCATGACGAGGAGGAGGAGCTCAGCTGGACCGCTGCTGGCGCGCAGCCTAAAAAAATCTTGGGCTTGAGGCCGTCGAGACCAGCCACCTTTTCAGATCTAGGCCTGGACCGGCGGGCCAGTTGAAGCTGGGCCTTTTTTTTTCTCATGCCCGTTTGAACTACCTCCAATAGTAGGAGCCATGGCTTGCAGAGAGGCGTCGTGGGCGTTGGGATGGGCTGGGGCTTTGGTTTATGTACCGGCGTGGCTCCCGCCGTGCTGAGGATGCCTGTGGTCGACCTCATTTTCGTTATTCATTCTTCTTCTGTTGCTGTCAAGAGACCGAAAGGTCGTCCTCGCCCATGTATCCAAGCCAGGCCGGCGTCAACGCCTCGGCGTTTGATGCCCGCTACGAACCGCAAGCGACCGACGACACATCGTGGGACCGAGACGGGCCCAAGTTTCCCTCCTCGCGGCAGAAGAGGGCCAACTACCGACCCACGGCTCTGAGGTGGTACTTTATCGCCGGGCTCATCCTCTGCATCATGGCCGTCATGGGCCTCGTCGTCTGGGCCGAGCTCGAGATGCCCAACTCGGAGGAGACTGCGACCATCATCGACAAGAGGGATGTGATTGAGGAGAGGCAGGAGAATACCGGAGGGCCGAGGGTTTCTACTACGCTTATCGTGAGCGAGTTTACAAAGTTGGTCACTGTGCCTGGCACGACGGGCAAGTTCACCACCATGGTTCCCACCACCACGTATGAGACTTCGTGGGGCTACTCGACGACTGTCAAGGAGGGCTCGACCATGGTCAGCTCCGGCATCACCGTCGTCCCAACAGTGATTATCACCGAGATTGTCGTCACGCAGTCTGCCCAAGAGACCGAGATCATCGTCACGAGCACCATCACGGGCGGCACCGTCATCTACAGCAGCGTCTCTGGCGCCGTCACCCCTCCTCCCGCGTACACCAGCCCCTTTACCAGCTATGCCACCATAACCAGCACCCTCACGATACCCGGCAGCGAAGACACGTCTTACGGTACCATCAGCGCTGACGAGACCAAAACTGTCGTCACCACCATCGTCGAGGATGGCACCACAAAGACTGTCTCGAGTCTCGTCACGCAACCCGTCGTCAGCGCTTTCCCGAGCGTGGGAGAGACGACTGCTGCTCCAAGCGTATATGTTTCGTACGGCAAGATCACCATCACGTCCGTCTACACCATCCAAGATCCCCCCGACAAGGACAAGCAGAAGCCCAACCAGGTGGAGAAGCCGACAGTAGTCAAACCCGAGCCGACTAAAAAGGTCATCAACGTTGTCACCGTGGATCCTGACCGGACGGTGAAGAAGGTTGAAGAGGTAGGCCCGGTAACCTACGTCACAAAGGTCCAGGAGAACGACGTCGAGACGCTGGTCATCTCGCATGGTCGCGAGACCGTCGTTAGCAAAGTCGAAGCTGTCGAGCACACCGTCAACGTCGTGGCTACGGGAGCTGGTGGCGTGTTGACTACGAACCAAATCGTTCAGACCAAGGCCGCCTCTTATGCAACCATTGTGAAGCCTATTCCACCCACGGCCGTTGTGAGCAAGGTCGAAGCTTATGAGACGACAGTTGATGTTGTAAAAACCGGTGCAGACGGTGTGTTGACCACGAACCAAGCTGTCGTGACAAAGGACGCTTCGTATATCGTCAAGCCTGCTCAACCTACTGCGTCATACGAGACTAAGGTTGATGTCGTCACGACTGGCGCCGATGGTTTGCCCACTACGAACCAAGTTGTCAAGACGGTTCAACCTGGAGAAGTTGTCAGCAAGGTTGAGGCGTACGAAACTACAGTTGACGTTGTTACAACCGGTGCAGATGGCCTGCTGACGACAAACCAAGTTGTCAAGACAGTTCAACCTGAAGCAATTGTCAGCAAGGTTGAGGCATACGAGACAACGGTTGATGTTGTTACAACTGGCGCAGATGGTTTGCCGACGACAAACCAAGTTGTCAAGACGGTTCAGCCTGGAGAAATCGTCAGCACAGTCAAGGCATATGAGACTACAGTTGATGTTGTTACAACCGGTGCAGACGGTGTGCTTACAACGAACAAGGTCGTCATGACCAAGAGTGCGTCGTTGGTAACTATCGATGACGCTGCCGATACCGAGGCCACAACCTTTGTCAGCTCAGTCGAAGCTTTCGAGACCACTATGGATGTGGTTTCAACTGGCGCTGATGGATTGCTAACGACTGGTAAATTGGTAACGACCAAGAGTGCCTCCCTGGCGACCATTGTCAAGTCTGCCGATCCTTTCAAGCCCACCACCATACTCATCACAAAGGGCACCGGTAAAGCCAAGCTCACGACGATTACCTCGGACCGCAAGGAGTCTTCGACGTTTGTATCGACCATCAAGGGGACCACAAGGACGTATTCGAAAACCACAACGGTTGTTCCCACCGGCACTGATGAGTCTTCGGCTGGAGAGACGGACGAGGATGGAGAAAAGGGGGGGACTGTCAAGACGGTCGTGACGGTCTACGAACTCGACGCAGGGAAATACTTCTTGGGAAAGTTTCTGCCTGCCATGTTGGCTGTGATGCTCTCTATCCCGGCGCGTATCATCGACCTCAACGCTCAGCAGTATCAGCCCTTCTACGCCTTGAACCGACCCAACGGTGCCATGGGTCCTCAGTCGATGAACCTTCACTTCAGCGGCTGGACAGGCTTTCTTCAGCCCTTCAAAGTACTTTCTCACGGACATCCCGTGCCCTTCATCAGCATGCTCATCGTCTGGTGCTCGGCTTTAATGGCGCCCACTGCCGTCGAGGCCATCGGCTTCAAGATGCACGGCAAGTGCAGGATCAACGCGTTTGAGGGATGCGCCCCAGCTCTGGGAGTATCTCCGCAGACTACTCATCTTCTCCTTGCTCTCCTGGCATTTACAATCGTCCTCCTCTGCTGTCTGCTCTTCTTCCTGCGCAACTGGGACACGGGTCTGTACGCGAACCCCTGGAGCGTCGCTGGCATTGCTTCGCTGGCGTCTAACCGAGAGATTCGACCGAAACAAGCGTCGGAGCGAAAGATTGCCAAGGAGATGGCCGAGAAGAGATACGGATTTGGACTTTTCGAGAACCGCATGGGCCAGACTGAATATGGCATCGTGTTATACGACGACGCGGGTGAGAATCTACACGATGAGGGAACAGTATCCGATTCAAACTCTCTCGACTCTCACACGGCAGTCGGTGCCAAGAAGCGCAGGCGGAACCCCTTCATGGTCCTCGGACTTGCGTGGCGCCTCGTCTTTTTGGTGTTTTTGCTGGGCTTGATGGCTTTCCTGCTCTACTACCATCTCACCCTCGACAAGCCGTTGGCGTCGTTTAGGAAGTTTATGAACAGCCAGACTTTTGGTGTGCGGTTTCTGTTTGCTACCTTTGGCGTCATCATCTCGTTTAGTTGGACGGCATTCTTTAACAGTAAGAACACACCTAATGGCATTTACTCACCGAACTGTTACTAACGATGATAGGCATCGCAATGATCGTGCCTTACCAGGTCATGTCTCGTGGTCCCAAGACGGCCGCCAACTCGGTGCTTCTCACCCGTCCGACCAACGGTGTCTCCGGCTTCTGGTCAGCCGTCAAGCACGGCCAGCCGTTCCCAGCCATCGTCGCCATCATGAACATCCTGTCCGAGTTCATGCCGATCCTCCTCGCCAACATCCCCTACGCCCTCTCGCAGGTCAGGATCGCCCACGACATCTGCACCCAGCTCTCGGTGGGCATCCTGTCGGCCATGGCCCTCACCATCATCGCCAGCTTCGTGGTCCGCTGGCCGGACATGCCGGTGGATCCTCGCTCTGTAGCCGGTGCCATGTACTATGTCAGCGAGAGCGTCATGGTGGACCACTTCAGCGGCATGGCGAGCATGGATAACAAGGAGCGCGAGAGGCGTATCCGGGAGCTCGGAGGGACCTACATGTACGGCGAGCTGACGACGCGGACGGGTGAGAAGAGGCCTGCTGTCGAGTGGGATGACCGCACGCTGGGGATTATACCCACGGCACCACAGCATACGATGGATGATGTGCATGTGAGAGAAGATGTGCATGTGAGAGAAGATGTGCATGTGAGAGAAGATGTGCATGTGAGAGAAGATGTGCATGTGAGGGAAGATACGCATGTAAGGATGGAGGGTGTGGATACGGCGTATCATGGTTATCAAGGGGGGGTGATGCATACTTGACGGCGTTTTGAGCATGGGTTTTGAAATGGTTGGGAGGGGTTAATGAACATAGAAAGGGGAATGAAAGCATATAGATGAGAAACTGAACATGACGAATGATATACTACACAGTGGGGGTACTACTTGATGAAGTCGAACTCATGGATAGATTGCTAGGGCTTGGACGAAAGGAGCTATGCCGTACAAGTAAATTGAACAACCATCTTGGAAAATAGAATCGATCAACAGTTGTATCGAAAGTTTTACTTGATTATTCTTTTGCCTAGATACACAGAGTAGTGAGGCCCTGGAGGGGGTATCCTTGGAGTCCCTCGATCAGATCACTCCTCCTCCAGCTCGGGGTATCTCCGCCAGATGCCATCCCCGTATGGCGCACGCCTATCGCTTGCCAGGTACTTGGCGATGTTGGGCCTCGCCTTGACTTCCTCGTACAACTTGAAGACGTCGTCATACTTGCCGGATTGCTCCAGCGCTTGGACTGACTTGGGAAAGGCATATGCCGTGCCATCAACGCACTACAAGGTCAGACAACTGATATTAAAAGGTCAAGACGTCACTCACCTGGAATAGCACCAGGTCTACATAGGTCAAGCTGTCGCCGTACAGCCATGGGCCTTGGCCGCTGGTCTTTGCCTCGAGGACTCGCTGCATGTAGCCAAAGAACTTGGGGAGGCGGTCCTTGATGAAGTACTTGGACCGCTTCTTGGCCTCCTCCTTCTGGTCTTCATAGTACAGGCTGATGGCGATGGGGTGGTGAGTATCGTGAATCTCGTTGGAGAGACCATCGAGGATGGTCAGAGAGATCTGGTTAAGGTGATAGACGGCGTCACCCTCCTTGGGAGCCAGGCCGAGCTTGGGGGCAAGGTAGAGGAGGATGTTGGGCAGTTGGTGGATGATCAAATCACCGTGCTTGAGAAGGGGAGGCGCCAGGGCAGGAGGGTTGTGAGCATCACCACGGCTCTCGGATGAGATGTGGCTCATGACGGCGGGGATAGCCTTGTCGGGCGTCTTTGCAATGTCCGAGTATGGCACGGCGGCTTCCTCGAACAAGAGGCGGACGAACTCGCCGCGGCCAGGAAGGCCAGGCCAGTAGATGAGTTCGTACTCGGGCTGAGACATGATGGAGTGAAGATTGTCACGATGGGTGTTTTGTGAGGTGAGAGGTTAAGACGAATAATGACGGAGTGAGCCTCATCCTTTAACCAATGGAGGGAGGTGGGGTTCCTTCCTCTTACGGCCCGTAAGCGACGTACGTTGGTTCTTTTTACGAAACTGATACGCTGTGGATGTTACCGGGGCTGACGGATCATAATCCATTGTTTTTATCCCACCGACAGGCCGAACGAATCGAGTGATTCTGACTGGGAAAACGTGCATGGCATGTTACGGCCCGTCGGGAGCTCACAGGCCGGAAGGGGGGGCGGGGGC